>CM061044.1:82512159-82694659 GCA_030762985.1 Adelphocoris suturalis
AAACGAAAGGTAAAGTAAAGCTTAGGCCGCCAGGAGAGCTGGAAAGTGTAAAAACGGTTTCAGTTCTGCGGAGGGGGAATAGGTTGAGGGGTGGGGTGGAATTGGATGGAATGGAACTGTAAGGGGGTCGATCTACCTTTGGGAAGATCTGAATTGGAAATCCGAGGTCTCGGGAAGTTGGGGAAGTGGAGGGCCGGAAGACGAAAAAAAAGCATGGTAGATTAGATACAAGTAGAGCTAGAGGGAGAGGGACTTTACTCATACACAAAGGATATTGCACGGGTGTGCGGGCCAATACTTGGATACCCCTCAACGAGACTACTTTTGAGACTTGGATCCGTCTTCTACGTCTCTTTGAATGTTATATCGCAGACTCTTATCACAATGTTATGTTTCTTTGAGAGTTTCAGTAACTCCTAAGACACCATTCAGCTGTAAAGGGTCAGCGAAATAGCTAGGTATTTTAGTTGCTAGTAGAAGAACGTGAAATAAATTTAAAAGATAGCCTTTGGGCGAGTCACTAACAATCAGAAAAACCTCTTATCTAATGCACGCAAATTCACACACACACATACATTTTGAGCAACAGCGGTCTCTTTTGGAGCGTAGGTGTGTGTTAGGAAGTGGAATGTGGCCAATGTCAACGAAAGATTTAGTTTCAGAACATCTGCCGAACATTATTATATTTTTGAACTCCATGGATTTGGAGTTGTTGTAAGTGTGGTTAGGTTTTGCATTTTCGAAGTGAAGACCTCGTCAGAACTAGAACGATGAAATTTATAATATAAACTCATACTACTGGTAATTCTGCAGTACCTACTGTTCAAGTAATATTTTGATTGTAGGGTTACTAGTGCGAGAAAAACTTTAAAAAAATATATATTTTGACATGGATATGTCCTTTGGCTGGGGGTCAAGGAATTTTTCGCGACACTTTTTTTTCCCGACCGACACTTTTTTTTCCCGACCGACACTTTTTTTCCCGACCGGTACATTTTCTATTGATTTTCACGTTCAACCAAGGCGTGACTAGGGAAGAGTAACTCCCATAGTTTTCATAGTAGGAAAATCGTTCGCCACTTTTTGGAATGCTCTCATTTTACCACGACATTTCATGACCTCTAAGCCATTGTAGTATCAAGGAATGCTGATTTATCACTCTAAGTTAAAAACTAATATTGTTTTGTAACCATAATGGAATAATCTTGTGAAAAGAAGGCACTAAATGGTTGGTATACATTTGAGTAGTAGGTACCAACTGGTAAGCAGTAGTTACTAGACATATCCATGATCTTTTGTTTTTCCCATCAAGGGAGAAATTAAAATGCTTGATTTACTTTCTTCGGGATATCTACCGCTAATTATACATCCTACTTTCGTATTTTTAATATGTAATCCTTGGTGTATTTCATTCCCTTCGTGCAGTACTATGTCATTTTTTTTATGAACGTTTCAACCATGTATCTAATATCACTGACCTACTAATAAAATAATTGTGGTTGTTCTCCTTTTTTTCGGAGAGTCTCGGTTAAACATAAAAGGAACGACTTGTCGCTCACCTGAACGGTAGGAACTAGCAGGCCCTACACACTAATAAGCTTGAGGAGGTGAAACGATTAGCTGAAATCTGAGGATGGAGACGAACGAGGCATACCTGAAACAAACAAAAAGTTCATCAACTGTAGCATCTTAAACGATTTATTAAAACAATTTAAAAAGTCTGAAGCAAGTTTCACATTTTATTAAAATCAAAATTGACTTTTTAGCGAATTTTGTAGAAAATTAATTTATTGCAATGGCTCCAAAAATTGTAAAACCAATATTTTTCAATATGTTCTTCGTCAAAATCTGTTTCAAAAGGCGTTCTGATAGCATTCAGCGCGATTATTTTTTTCTCTCTATTTTTTCTTTTATTTAATAATTTAAGCACCACACCTCTAACTGAAGGATCGCTAGCGGCATTGAACAAGGTGTTAAATGGACACGATCCTAAGGGGAGCCAAGCTGACCGTCCGTCACCAAAGGGATTGCCATCATGGACTCTACTGGTAGATCGGAGAGGGGAAAAAAAAAAAAACAACAGCATTCCACAGAGAAAGGCATCGCAGCACTCTGCCACAAGTGATACAGCAATTATCACTGACTGGCCCCGACAGCGGATTAAAAAAAAAGTACAGTTAAGACAAGACAATGTGTTGACTTATACCTAAAGATATTACTTTAGCATACTATCAGCAAAGTGAGATAAAACTATTACTAAATGTGCATACATATAATATCACAAGTTAGATATTCAAGTTCGTAGTAGAACGTCAACTCACTGGGTACGGTCGAACTGGTCCAACCGTCAAGACAATCCTAAAGGAATTTTTGAGCCCATACCGAAGGGGTCCGATCGAAGACTATTGTGACTGTATTAGATGTGGATACTCATGTAATATTTTAGATTTTTCGTTTTTAGTTGATAAGAAGCACGGTGTAACTTAGACTGCGTTTATGTGTAGAATTTCTTTATTTTTTTTTTTTTTTAAATTTTCTATGCCTATATATTATTTTTTAATATAAACTGCATAAATAAATTCTAAATTTATTACATTTTTCTGCCGAAATGCCTATATAATGTAATGCTCAGATACCTAGGTATGTAATATTTACACTTTGACTGCTTTTATGTGTACCTACAATTTCTTTATTTTTTAAATTTTCAATTGCTATATAATATTTTGCCTATATGCTCGCATCTCAAAAAGACATAACATCAAGTAGTCAATCCCTTAGTGAAAATTCAAATTAGTTGGACATGCAGGTCAGAATGACGTTTTAGAAGTATATTTCGGGAGCTGTACGATGAAAATAAAAAATATGAACTGTCAATAGGATTTGAATCCACAACCCTCGTCTTACGAGACCGTTATCCTAACCTATGAGCTATGTCTCAACTGTCGCTTCAAGAGACAATCACAGTAATTCACTATTCAGTAGGAAATGCGGAGCGGGAGGTAGAAGTTTCTCATTATAACCGCTAGGAAACGCTGGTATCATGGGACATACCGGGCAGGGGGCTAGATCCTCCTGGGCTGGGCAGTCCCCCAGAAAGTGGCGGATGGACAGATCCCCACCACACCACCCACACACAACTACGAACTTTTGCGCTTAGCGCGTACCTGTGGGTAAGGCGGGTATGGCCAGTGGCGAGCTGGTGGACCACTATTCGGTCTCTCAACAAAAGTTAGGATATTTTTTTCTTTCTTGACTTTGTGTTTATTTACACATATTGCCAAGTTTACAGGTTTACAAGATTTTATAGTTCATTACTTGTCGATATTACGACAACTGTAGTAGGAACGAAAAGTTCATGGGTTGCATGTATTAAATGATTAAAACTACGCCAGCACGTATAATACATTGAGTAAGCTTTTTTAGCATTCTACTACAAGCAATTATTCTAAAATCTTCTTCTAGGAGTTCCACCCACTCGGCACGTTCCTCAGTAGAATGGACATTCCAGGATCATCTGTGTCACGTTTTCTTGGACATCCGGACAGTGGTCACACTTGTGTGTGTATGCAACTCGTATCCTATGCAGGCTCTTATTTATTTGTCCACGTCCTGTCCCCATCCGTACAATTTTGACAATATCTTGACAATCTAGACCAGTCATGGGCAAAGTACGGCCCGCGGGCCAAGTCCGGCCCTCGGGCTAGTCTGATCCGGCCCGCGACACGATTTTGATTAACTCCTAAAATTAATTGCACATAGGAAGTGGTAATTTTTTTTTTTTGTGCAGCTATAATAGTTAACGGGAGCCTTAGGTATGGTATTATCGTATCTAACACTGAGTTTGCATCGCGTGTTTTCTTTCCGTAGAAAATGTATGTATATCGGTAGTATGGCGATTTAGTGCGATGCGTGTGGCCTGTCCTGTAGATCGTTCGGTGTAGCTCGGTCAAGTTCGGGATGAATCGGCGCTAGCAATATTGTTTTATCCGTCGGCTGTTCTCAAGGTAAACACGTAAAATGCCTTCATGAAGAATATGAACGAAGATTCCAAGACTTCAAAGTTATCGAACAGGACCTGGAGATTTTTAGCATGCCATTTAATTTGGATTGTGAATCAGTTAAACCAGAACTGCAGCTCGAACTAATTGAGTTGCAATGTAACACTGAATTGAAACAACTGTTTCTCAATGTTTCGAAGATTGAGTTCTACAAGGCCCTGTCAAAAACAACTTTTCCAAACCTGAAATCTCACGCTCAGAAGATAATTTCGATGTATTCCTCTTCTTACATCTGTGAACAGGTGTTTTCTACTATGAAGCTTCGCAAAAACAGTGTTAGAAACCGATTGACTGACCATAATTTAGCTTCACTACTGCGAATCAGCTCATCTCAGTTTCTACCAGATTATGATCAACTTTTAGAATCTCAGTCACAGTTTCATCTGTCTCATACGCCTTCATGCTCTTCTAAAGATTAATAATTTTTTGTGACTTGTTTGGAAGTTTTTACCATTTTAGTATATAAGTTGTGTATGATGTAAAATTAAACAATAAAAAGGTTTAGGCCTATAACTTGTATTTTTTTTTTTTTTTTTTTTTTGCTCCGCCTGTAAATTTTTAAATTTTATCTGGCCCTCCTTTTAAAAAGTTTGCCCATCACTGATCTAGACTCTATGTACTTGCAGAACTATGATTTGTATTTTATATATGGCTAGATTTGGTGCTGGTGCTATCCTTTATCAAGCGATAATTGACCATACTGTCGTTGGTAGTTGGAGAAAATTCAAGAAAATTCATATTCAGTTAACTTCTGAAGAGATATTTAAATCTTGAGCAAAATTCACAATTATTTGATTGAGGGACTCTACATTTTTACTTGCCATCACCAGTGAACTAGGTACATCACACGGATAAACATTGTCACCTACGTAAAAATTAAAAAAATTCTAATTATTCTTAATGTGTTTTCCGTAGAAGGAGAAACCAATAGAGATATTACAGCTTTAAATATTATATTTAGAATTTAATTTTCATCTCTCTGAAGAAGCCCCAGTTCCTAGGGAGAAACGTTGAAGAATAATTTTAAAAAATTCAACGACAGAAAGATTTTTTTTTGTAGAGTTTCGAAGTAGGTACTTAACTCTTTAATCTATCATTCAGCAATAAAATTCATATCTCGACAAAAATGGCAGAGTAGGTACCTGCTCAACCTGGAACATTCATGAAATTGAACAAGTCGGACCTACCTAGCTCAGTCAATCTAATTGTGATTCACTTATTTATATTGAACATTATTAGTGGTTAGACTAAGGAAGCAGTCGGTGATGAAATTTCTTGATCGCGGCCACTTAACTTCACAAAAGCTTAGTAGAGGGGTTGAGGATGGCTCCAGGCAGGTAATTAATGACTTGCTCATAATCTCGTGTCTTCTCATCAAGAGGACAGAGAAGTGTTTAGCCTTCTAATACACCAAACCGGATATGCAAGTGGTGGAAAGGGAACCTGTTCTCTGAGACTCGCCAGGTTAGTAACCTCTAAAGTAATCGCTAAGTATTTAGTAATAGTGTAGCCTGAGAGGAGCTAATGAGATGTGTTAGCATCAACCACAAATATACCTACCTACCTACTTTTATAACTCATGCTAGATTGAAGTGCATCAGAATATAGGTGGAAACTACTAGGCGGTCGCCCGTCAGGCAAAATATTGAATACCAGAAAAAGTCAAGGAATTTTATGCAGTGGGAAATGTCAGGAAAAAATCAGGGAATTTCGTATAAAATGAACATAAGTCAGGGAATTTCAGAGGTACAGGGAGGTTTTAAGGTAAATGATTGTGTTCGAAGTTTGGAGTTGTAGTAAATATACCTACCTAGTTCTTGTTGATAACGTTGCTTGAACCCTTCAAACACTTGCGGAAACCAACGCCAATGGCCACAGGTGATCTATATCCTGGTATGTATGTCCTTTTTAAGGTATATCTTATAGGCAAGGCTTCGTAAATAAGAGGGACGCCTATTGGAATTGATCCAGGGAAGTACAGAAACACCCAAGCGCGAGGGGAAAAAACCGATAACTAATCCGTTTCAGACGATTCTAGAACCGATTCTGTATTTTATACATATACATATAAAACAGGTGGAATTCTGTGAGTGCGTGTGTGTGTGACAGATTTTGTCAACGCTGCCCAGGCCACAATTCTCGACCGATTTTGGAGATTCTTTCTTTGTTCGATCACAATTTTAGTCATGATATGCAAAAAACTCCTCAAATTTTGTAGTTCACGATGGAAAAGGGAAATGGAGGGGGTAAAGCAGAAAAACGGATTTTTTTTTCGACGAATATTGCCGATGCCACCCAGGCTACAATTTTCAACCGATTTTCGTGATTCTCATAATTTTCAATTCCATTTCTGTTCCAGTTCTAGTTCCAACTCTAGTTCCATTTCTAGTTCCAGTTCCATTTCTAGTTCTAGTTCTAGTTCCATTTCTAGTCTAGTTGTGCCAAAAATCTTGGGAATTTCGGAGCGCTATTGTGGTAGGAGGTGGAAGGAGGGCGTAATTACCGATTCTTTCCAACTCTACCCATGCTAAAAATCTTTACCGATTTTTCAGATTCTTATTTTGTTCCGTTAAGAATAAGATTTAGTTTTGGAAATGTGTATGTCAGGAGCTTCAAATTTCATCATGAGAAGGGGTGAATGGAGGGGGTAATTCTGATAAATCATGATGTTTTAACTATTCTCGTCTGGTGATCTTGATTTTTTTTTTTTTAACCAATTGATATGATACAATGGAAATACCTAGTCTTGAAATCAAGTTGATTATATATCTGTGTCTTGCTGACTTATTAGCAAAGTTAGGAACTTTGGTTATCTATTATAAGTATTGGTTCACTATTTTCATTGATGACCCTTTGCGATTTGTTGGTTTAAGTTTCAAGCTCGTAGATTCTCAGGGATACTAAATTTTTTGGTACGCTGTGCAGAAGTCCGGAGCTTATTCAGAAACTGATGGGCCAAAGTTGATGAAATCTTCATCATAAATAACGTAAGGGCATTAGTAGGTTTAGAAATGTCGGCATAACTTTCGGCCAACTTTAAAATCTATAACCAACTAACTCATTGCCAATATGCACGGGCTGTTCATTTAGGTCTTTAATTACTAAATATATCTTAATGAATTTCATTAAATCCAAATGACTAGTATCGTTTATCTGTATTATATCTCTGGATAGTCATTTGAATGTAATGATACTTCTTCATGTTCTAATATGGACGTGATATGGCAACCACTGTTACCAAACGTCACAAGTTCCTCTCAATGTTCATTAGATTTTTATCACATTTTTACATATTGAGGGAATAGATACTTTCCTATTTAACACGTTATTCCACTTCTATGCGCAGATCGGGGCTAGCTTATGTGAGAATAGACCTTCGAGTAGTAATTATCTTCATTTTAGGTTCTGAGTATTTGGAAGGAATCCTGATACTGCATATCGTATGGGATAAGTGAAGTAAAGAATAGCATAAATAAATATAAAACCCTTGAATATTGTGGTTTTACAAAAGTCTAAAATTTGCATTAGTGCCCATCCACCAATTGTTACACATTTGGATATCCATTTAATTTGGCTTGTCAGATTATCAGCTTCTGAATGGTGACAAGGGGATAACGATTTCGAAATAGTGATTGCCTTGCTATATCCACATCTTTTGTTGCGGGTAGTGGAAATCACCGCTTCAGGACCTCTGTTTGGGGGGGGGGGGGGGGGGGGGGGGGGGGGTTGTGCGCGGCAACGCAGGGAACGTACCCAGCCGGGACAATGAGACACAATGGTGGGGAAACCTCCACTGGTCTAATAGGCTCGAGAACCGAGCGGCTATGAACAATGAAAATCCCCTTGTGGGAGGAGGAGCAGGTGCGCGCGAAGCTGTTGAGGATGATCTGGGCTTACGTTTACCTACGTCACCTGCGCGCTTTCGCGGATACCTATGAGATCTTATACCCTCCTGCCGATTATTTCTATCTCCTGCATACGGAAATCTGCATAAATGAACGGCCTGAATACTTCGATCACATTTAATCGTAACGACCGGTGATGCAAATTGATTGTTACATTATAATAGTACACTGAGAGAAAAATGTGCTTATGGAAAGTCGCCGTGTGTGTCACCGTAAAAATATTCCCATAACAATGATTAACCTCACGAAAAATTGCATAGAAAGTTATAGGTCAACGGTAAAAAAGGATATAAATAACCAAGAATATAAGTAAGTAACGAATTGGCTTTCAGTTCGTGGAGTACATTAAATAAACTGCGTACCCATAACAATAAACTCTGAGACTCTTCTTGACTTACAAAAAGGTAATACTCGTTGGTAAAGAATTGATTTTTAGTTTGTGAAGGAGGTAACAACTGTTTATAAATAATTTCCTGTCATAGTAGCCAGCTTATCCACATACCAGTGAGCTCAGAATGCAGATGGATGGTAATGACATCAGGTGCTGGAGTATAAAGGCAGGCACACTCCAAAAATTTCCGCATTTCCGATCTTTATCACACATTTGAGATCATAGCGGAAAAAAAAAAAAAAAATGTTTTGGTAGATAGGTATAGTAAGAAATCCAGACTGAATATTTTGTTCAGAAGTTCACTGTGAATATCTCAGTATTGCTCTGTACTTTCATCAGTTCAAAAAGCTGTCAGCCCTGAATGAAATATCGTAATATACCCAACACGTCCTATTTAGGGTGGAATCCTAATAGAAAAACGCTACAAATTATTTCACAAAGGTTTATTATTTTTTCAATTGAGTTTGATCGTAAGTAGTTTTAGTTGGCTTGCGTACGTCATAAGGCCCGTCCAGACTCCTCGGCGTGTCCTATTTCGAGTTGCCACAACCTATACTTCTATAATTATATACGCATGTTTATATTTCTCGATTTAAGCTCCTATCTATTCAAATAGTTATTGCCTTAATAATATCATTATCTAAGTACGTACGAAAAGTCGAGAGGATATGTTATTAAATATGCGTAGGAAAAGCATTGGTATTAACACACAAATATGACCTAGAAAAAAACATATATTCATGCCTCGAAGGAACGCTGTACCCACCTCATGGTGCCGCGGCTCCTCCTCTCACACCACCCACCGTGACCCCCTGCCAAGCGTGCCAGGCGTGCGTCTAACACTCAAAATCGTCAAAAAGACACTTTTTTGCCCGTTTTTGGCCCATAGCATCTATGCGAGTAAAGCGATCGGGAATGTTAAACGTTAGGACCAACTAGACCCCAAATGGAGTCTATGAGCGAAAGAACGGGTTTTTTAAGTAAATTCTTAGGCCTTTTATGGCCCGGACGGCGGACGGCGAACGGCGGCGAACGGCGGACGGCGGACGGACATTTCAAATTTGGATTCTACGCACCTTGAAACGTAAAGTGACAAAGTTTGACGGGGGGTTATAAAAATTTTTTGCTACACGATCACATAAGCTTATTATTGGAAATAATAAACCAAAATTGAAGCTGCCTTATATAAAGAGAAGAGGCTATACCAATTTTCAACTACTGGTAGAAATGACCACCAACCACACCAGCCTAGTTTTCGTGCCTCATTGCGTAAGCCATAATAAGTTGGAACAGAAATGCGAGAGTTTGCAGAGTTTTTCCCCACGCTCGGTAAATTGAGTTTAGCATTTTTAATAGGCTAAGAGAGAAAAATATGACGGATTACGTATCTTGATGTGTGAACTAAGAAAGTAAAAGAATTTTGAGGGATTATTATTAATTTTTTGGTTTTTTGTTTCATACCATAGTTCACTTTGTTGGTAAATAGTATTATAATTTGAAGGCCCACACTCAAAAATTAGAGAAATATATATTCTCCTGTAAGAGTTAAAAATATATAAAAACAATTTTGGAACTTTATATAGGACAGTGTAGCGGCTGTAAATAATGACACCGTAGTTACTGAACACAAACGACCATTATTAAAATATAATTTTAGTAAATACTTATGTGCAAGATTGAAAAAGGCATAAAGATAAATATTTGTTTGCGATAAATTGTTGAAGAAAAAAGCAAGGTTTAAATGCCTAAGATAGGTGGGCACATAAAACTACAACTTGATACCTTTTCTGAAGATATGATTTAAAAAAAAAAAAAAAAAATTGTCCATTAGAGGCTTCTTTGCCTTCGTGGCTCTAGATATAACTCCTGAAGCTGCACACAATGTTCATAAAGAGGCTTATTTGCCTTAGTGGCTCTTGATATAGTCCAGGCCTGGGTGGCTGAAGAATAAGCAGCTGCCAAGGGTGATGAAAACTAAGTACCTTTGAATAAAAACCCGGAAATGGAAAGAAAATGTTATGAAACTCAGCTTTTTTAACGTGTAAACAGAATGAAATGAAAAAAAGAATGGTCGATATATAGATAAGGAATGTTTGGTAGTACACGACTCCCCTGCTCCTGCCGCACGGCGACTGTGGCTCCTCACCATTTGTCAAGGTCGATTGTTAGGTTGACCCAACGGTCTCATGGATCTTAGGCACCGTGTATTGGTGATGTCATTGAAACGTCGGAATTCACTTAAAAATCAACAATATTTGTCTTGCGAAAAAAACTAAATAGGTATCACTTCATCTCGATACCGTCTTTCAAATAAAAAATGAAAAAAATACTGCTCAATACTAAGGTCCGTTAGGTACCTATTTAAAATAATCATAAAACTAATATCGCTCAACAAATCTCCCTATTCGATTTTAGAGTTGAACCCGTTTCAAGAAAACGCCGTTCCAACAATCTAGCTCGGACTTGGAATTAAAACAGAGGCGGTAGGCTGGCAATAGAATAGGAATAGAAACACGGGAGCGAAGCTGTAATGAAACACTAATGGAAAGGCCACGCCGGGCCGACAGATTGAGCGGCAGTAAACTACAGGACACTGCAATTAAACTACAGAGGAAAATAAACCGTGTAAATCAGGGAGAAAAGGTGTCTGCGACTGGTTTAACCTTTTCCAACGGGTAATGACAGGTGTGATTAAACCCTGACTCATAACCACAGGTTTTCGCGTAGAAGTTCTAAAGAGTTCGTGGACTTGAACACCGCAGAATTTATTACCTGCTGTCTGCACCTAATACTGTACTTGACAAGGTAACTCCAGAAATGGGATATTTGATTGCACATTACCTATTTCTAAGTATGGTTATGAACAATCATTGTTAAGGGGAAATAAGAAATGGGATTAATAAATAAATAAATAATGTAAAGACAAATAGGTAAATAATATAATAGGTAAATATAACAATAGGTACGAAAATAGGTAAAACCTTGATAATAACTCTGATAAGTGTTTCTACCAAAATTATTGTTGACTCAAAATTGAACTCAAACACAACCCACAATACTTATCAGGTGATGAGGAATCAAGGCTGCCCAAACACTAACAACATAATCACACCTTCATTAATCTCAACAACGCAAATTAACGAAACGTTTATTATTCCTGTAAGTATATGTATGTTTATATTTGTAGTTTGTAACAACTCCAAACAGTTCGTATAGGAGCTGTTACAAATATCAGCCCTCGAACCGCTCGCCCTCGACATCCAGGGGCCCCTCCCGTTGGAATCTCATTGTCTTCTTGTCTTCCGACCAAAACGGTAAGCCACTTTCCAGTCTGCATTTTAGCTATATTTGATACACTGTTTATTGACTCCCAATATCTATATACCTAACCCAATTGCTATCCAGACTCACCCCTATCATTTACCCCTTGCGGAGTCTCTCAATATTAATTGAAGAGCTAATCTAAACTTAACTACTTTTCGATTAAATTATAATCCCCCTTGACATTCTTCTTGGAGCAGTCATAAACAGTTCCTTGAATAAAAACATACAGTTGGCTTAATTCTGAGTACCAATTATTTTCCTTTATCCCATTTGAGTTAATAAAATATAAGTATCAGAAAATTTAATATTAATTGTTGGATACGACAATCAGTACATTGTCACAACTAGTTATTATTCTATAATTCATATATATATATATATATATATATATATATATATATATATATATATATATATATATGAAAAAGTGCAAACTTTAGGAATCGTTTCAGAATGACTCAAAACGGATTTGAAAAGTAAAAGTTTGAAAATTTTTAAACGTTTGATTTTTAAATTTTTCGAGCCATCGCAATACCTTCATATTCTCCGAAAATTTGCTATACGTGGAGCTCCATTGGTACACCTCGAAATCAATTACGTGGTGTAGAGTACTACACATTAGCTGACGGGCCTTTGAGGGTAGTTTCTTTTCTAATCGAATATGAACGGAACGCTTTTGGAATGTGTGAAATACAATAACTGCAATTGCAAAATATGCAGGCACAGTGATGATATCAAGAGTTTCAGTGGCTAATTTCTTTCACTATCGAGCTATCAGCTATGGTGCTAAAATTTGAAACAGAGGCCTTTGGAACACCTAGATAACAATATAACATACATTCTTTGTAATAAAAACATCTTAATGAAATAACAAAGACAGCTACAAATTCATTCGCAGTCTATTCATCCCTTCAACAGGGTGGGAAGATGACTTTTCATAAAGCATTTAATTAGGTTAATTAGATATCAGACTGCGTTTAATAAATATAGACTATTGATCTGCGTACAAGGGCTATCCAATACAGAAATAATAAAACTTTGTGCAATAATTTGCATCGTTTAAACTTCTAATTTTATGTCATGGTACACCCGTTAACTATATGCTACTGGTCATCCAACTTGTATGATTTTCTGTCTCTTTTCTGCCACAAAAGTGAGGCCTTCGGAATCAATAAGTTCCTTTGATGACCCAAGGAACATCTCCGTCGAGCCTCCACCTCAACAGATCGCATCACATGAATAACACGGCTACTCAAAGTCACATCAATCTTCCATCTCCATCAGCTCAATCACCCGAGCCCGAAGCTTTTCGGGAGTCAAACCAAACCAAGAAGTTCGCCACCCGTGAAAACTTTCTCAAGGAAAGCCTTCCCTCTACACCGAAAGCCTTTTTCGGGATCTATTCTCCCCTTTCTTAGCCTTTTCTACCTTTTTCCTTCTTCTCTACATGAGGTTCGACTCGATGACGTGAAGGAAGTAAAGTAAAAGCACAAAACGGTTCCAAGACTGCCCGCAAAGGAATATCCTACTTGACGGTGAGTTCGCCATTTATATTCTATCGAACTGGTTACGGGGTTCTAACCCCTCTAGAGTCTGTTTCCTAGTTTCCCCCCCAATGTTGAGTATATTCCATGAATTCACATGCTTCCTTCTTAAGCAGCCAAATATTTCATGAATGAATAAATTCAAATTGATAAATTTTGGAGTAGTTGTTGACGTTCATCTTGTGTGGCATTCCCACTCCAAATTAAACCTTTCGCAATTTGAATTAACCTTCTTAACATTTGACTCAAACTATAGTGAATTTGATTTGAAATTAATGAAGGCCTGGGTCGTTTTCCTCACAAAATGTTCAATTCATCCTTATTTATTTCAGCAAACTTGCTTTTGCTGTGTCGTACGGCATCATCCAGACAAAATGGCTTACAAAAGGCATTGAAGAACACAAAAACTTGAAACTCATGGAATTTGAACAATATAAGACATGAAGCGAATACTAATAGGAACATGGAACGAACATAAGATCGATAAATTCAAATTAGCAGTAATGTAACTGTTTTTTTACTTTCCTTTCGATAGAAACATACGTAAGAAGCAATAAAATGCCAAGCATCAGAGTACAAAAATCGTTCACCAGTCGTTGGAAAGCTCTCGATTTACTTAACCTGTATTAACCACTGCGCAGAGCGTGGCCAACAATCTGAGGAATGCGAATGGTTATCTGAATAATTTTTTTACATACAGGTGATCCTTTTCAGTGAATTTTGTAAACATGATTTCAAGCACTATTAGACTGGAAAGAAATTTGGTTGTTGAAATTCGATAGGGAGACTCTCTGGAACATTGAGAGACAATTGAAATAATGGGCTCTTTTCTAATCAGCTGAGTACCTAACCTAAATTATCTTCTGTTCTCCCAAGGAACGTGTTCCAGGTTCTGTCAAGATTTAGTGCTTAGAACTAAATTGGTATTTTCTCCTCACCACAAGCACCATTTTCATTTTATTCACCAGATTCATCTAGATCATTAGGTTGTTGTAATTTCATTTGATCTATTTTGGTAGGTGTCTATATGTACATAACTATTTTCAGATAATGTATGTTTAATAATTATTGTCTACAGACCAGCGATCTGGGTAGATGGGCTATCCATTCGAAAAATAGTTAACCTGTGCGTAATAATTTCACCATTTTACGTTCGTTGTCAGTATCAACCTAGTTTTGTTCCTACCAAGCCCTAATGAAGGGATCTTTACCGAATCACTGGCCGCAAAAAATAGCAACGTCTCCCAAAGAAAAATGTCCGACTTTCTTCCCTCCCCACCGATAAGAAACAACCTGAAGAAACCCATGGAAAAGAGACCTCCTGGAAAGACTTCTCCATTCGGCGTTTTATAAAGCGAAGGTGCGCAAAGACAAGGACGGATGACTGACATTTTTCGTTCTGGTTTTTATTAACTCGACCTTTTCTTTTTCCCTTTTCCTTCCCCACTTCATTCCACAAACGGGAGAATGGGGATTTCTATTGAGACACAGAGGGGGTGACGGGCGATTCTTCAACCGCGAAGAACGTCTTATTAAAACTTCTACTGAGATCTGTCTTCAACAGTCTGAGTTGCGTATGCAGACTACCAACTGTTAGGTTCTTGTCCAAATACAAGTCATTCGGTATGACCGTAATAGCGAATTTTCGAAAATGGTCATATTATATTACATGGTTTTTGAATTTGGGCGCGTTGATTGCAAAGAAACTGACAACCGATTCGCATGGCATTATACTAGTTCCAGATAATATTCTGCTAAATAAAATTAGCTCTTTTGCCTCCTTGTGGCGAATTTTCAAAGAGAAAATAAGCTACTTAGATGGCTTTAAATTTTTAAATGAGGTGGGGGAGGAGGCGGGGACCCCCTACGAATCCGTTTCGTATGTATTTATATATTTATTGGGTGTATTGCAAGACAATAGCTTCCTAAAAATAAAAAATAAGGGTAAAAATTTCGTTCCAACGCAGAAAAATCCGTCTTGGCAAAAGACAGGTCAAGTTTGTTGACCAGACCGATCTCTGCAGATTTTCGGGTTCAAATTTGCAATTTAGCGGCCCGAAAAATGCTGAAATATCGGTTTTATAACAAAATTGAATGTGGAGTGTCACAGTCGAAGTATTTTCCAGCGCAGAATCGATTGAAACCACTCCCAAATCTCCAAGGTTCTGGACTTGATGAGAAAAATGCCCATAATTGACTAAATTTTATTATTGTAGTTTTCGAGTTGTGCTGCATGTCCTGAAATTTCCTCTGCTCTGTCATCACACGGTTATCCCAGCACGATTGTTGAAGATGTGGTCAACCTCGATGATCGTCAGTTTGACAATAGACATAGATTTTCTTTTTTGTGAAAATTTTCATGAAAAAAATTATATTTAAATGACATCGAAATTCCAAGGTGCAAGAGAGGACCACCTACAAACCCACAGCCCAACTTAACCCTGGAATGTCCCGGCTAAATTTCCAACACTTAACTCCCCGGTGGGGTGTGTCAAACCCCAACTTTGAAAAATGTTAGAAAATTCAAAAATAACTTACACTTGAATCAAATTTTGTTTTTATTCTGTAATTAAGAGTGTGAAGAAACATGAAGTAGGTACCTAAACGTATGACGAAAAAAAGCCACAGTTCCTTTGAGCCTGACGGCTAAAATTAAAAAACATGAATATGCTTTAGCCGTACACGACTCACTCCTCGTCGATTCTCTGAACCCGACCCCCAATCGGCCTCTGAACTCTGTTTATCATTCTGCCATCAATCCTAAAACATGGAATCATGTATTAGCTCCTCGCTCTCACTTTATTATAGAAATGATCACGACCATTGAGCTCTTGTGAGATGATGATCTCCTAATAGAAACTCGCGAGTAAACATTCACTTTATTATAGAAATGATCACGACGATTGAGCTCTTGTGAGATGATGATCTCCTAATAGAAACTCGCGAGTAAACATTCACTTTATTATAGAAAGAGGCTAAAGAGGCTACATACGAAAATACAGCTTCCTATAGTGTAAAGTATAGAAATTACCTATTAAAATAATTTAACCACCGCTTCACAAATCTAACCGTTCTCGCAATATTCGGATCACCTGCTATGAATCACATAATCGAAACACCAGCTCAATGAAATCATAAGAAATTAACAAGCGGTTGCAATCATGTTCACAATATCAATAATTGAGAATGATCACCTGTGTGTAAACAATTATTCATATAACCATGCTCATAACTCAGCTTGTTGGCCACGCACTTCGCAGTAGTTAATATAGTATGGTTGGATAAATCGAGAGCTTTCGAACGAATGGTCAACGAATTTTGTGGGATGAAAAACGACGAAGCATCATATCCCTAGCAACGACTCGGTTGTAAGCGGAAATCATCACAATTATTGGCGCTACTTTCGTTGCACTCTCGTGGGACATTTTTCGGTAGTTAGGTCACGGCTAAAGCATATTCATGCTAAAAGTAATAGCAGCTCCGAAAGGTACCTCATTGTAACAAAATTGCAATATAAAATTAGCACATTTTCATTTAAAAACAAAAATAAATAAATAAATAAAACCTACAAAACAATTTTCTGAGATTAGTTTGATACCACTTACAAAACCCAAGAACTAGAATGAAAAGGTAACATAAAATTGGCACCAAGCAATAGGATCAACATTCTCAACACTTTGAAGATCTATGATGTTCACAGTAGGAACATCGAACTAGTTTCTCCAAAACTGTCACTTTTGACGCTTCTTCATCGGAGGCAATTTCTTACAACTCGACATTATCTCCCGTGTTTGAATTTTCTCCGCCAAAATATAGATCTTCTTCCTCCAACTGTTCCAAAATTGATTTAATGTCTTCAGGAACCGAAAACTTGCATTTCTCAGCCATTTCTAACGATAAGCCAATAACAAAACTGTGGGAACGCCCACAAAAATAACATTTGCTATAGACAAAATCACTAGCGGTTAACCCCCCGGTGGGGTTTGTCAAACCCCAGGCACAAGAAAGTACTACACTACACAGAAGTCTTGAACGTACTAAACTGGAAAAAGGCTGAAGCCTTTAGGGAAGAAGTGGGGGGTGATATAGAAGGGGGCGAGAAGAGGCAGACGTGCGGGATTCAACATGATAAACTGACTTTAAATCGCGATTGGGGTTAGACAAACCCCACAGGGCATTCCTGGGTTAAAACAGTTCACAACTTTTTTTTTTGCTGCATGACCGAGTACTTTTACATATTATATCTTCTCAAATGTATTGGTGTGACATTAGGTAGATAGAAAATTTCACGCACTTTCAATCATGTCCTTATTTTTGAGTTCACAGTGTTAAGGGGAGTTATGACCGTTTTAATGTCATGAGGTATAAAATGAAAAAAAAGTTATATATATTTATATATATCTTGAAAATTAAATAATTTAAAAACAAAGAGTTTAAAAAATCTCTAAGGGCGAGTTCCATCATAGGGGGTTAATCCTCACTTGGGAGCTATACTTCAGGCAGTGACATAACTCGATTAACTCCAAATTAGTTCCTGATCCTCCGTGGTGGAACTGGCTAAGAGGAACTTTTGATCGGAAATGAGCTTTTAACCCGACCCTTGTATTTTGTACCATTAGGATTGGGACGCCCTGTATAGGCAAGAAATTTGGGGGGAAGACGTAGTGATTTCTGCCTAATGTCTGAAGGATTGTGATTTAACAGCACAAGGTGGATGTGTGTTCTGTGTTGTATGCCAGTGTCTTGCTAAACCCACTGTCAAGGCGGCACAATCGTCGAATCCAAAATGTCAAGACATTAATGGCAATTATGTTAAATGTATAATGAATGATGTGAAGGATGACTATTTGTAAAGAATACATGTATGTCGGAAATAAATAGTAATTTTTTCACATATTGCATGCATTATTACATATTAATTGGTAAAATCAAACTTTTTTTAATAAACAGTAAAATTCCATGGTTACTAGCATAACCCATGCATCGCTGCATAACGTTGAAATGTTCAACCAACCATCCAAGCTTTTTCGGCAGATAAAAAATACAGACTTCTTTAGAGTAACCTGCATTTATATGTATAATGAATTGTTTTCTCCATTAGGTGAATATTATTTACAAACCTATCAACTTAGGGATTTGCTTCTTAATTTAACGGCCTATGCAGACAATCGTTTGCAACGCACGGCTAACTAGTTAGACTACGATAATAGAGTAAATAACGATTTACACTTTCGGAACATGCATTTTTCCGAGGTCAAGTTGGATGTTGGAGCCACGTGACCTAATCAATTCTGAGCTCCCCACGCTCACTGATCCCTTCCGTGTGAAAGCCACACCTCCTTATTTCATAGTAATTTAACTCATCTTATCGAAAATTGTTGTTTCCTCAAGAGAGACTGCACGTTCGTCACGTCTTCTCCAAACAAAATATTTGCCTTTCACGTTCACGAAGGTCTGGCCCGCTCGGTTGATTTTGTCCATCCCCGCCCCTCTGAGGCTTTTCGTTTTATTTTTTGTACTCTCTACTTATTGAACATTGAGAAGAGATCGTTATCCAGTAATAGGTTCTCTTGTTAGTGTGCAGTAAGTCCCCGTAGCCTCCGTCATATTATACTGGTGTTTTGAATTATCAAAACTGAACAGAGTAGGTACGAGTGTACCCGCATCCTCCACACCAGCAGCACATAAATCGTCTTTTTCTCTGTTTCTACAGCCCTGGTGTACATATGTAAAAACTTCATCAATAGCATTACAGACTGAATATTTTTTCAAATCGTTGTTAGCTGAACAGACAGACACAAATAAAACACTTAGTGTGGTTTAGTACAAGTGGAACACTTGTCATCCTGAATAGAATAGGTAGTGTATGCAGTCTTGAATTGCTCCAAAGAGATATTTACTAACATGGCAAAGCACCTGATTTCTAGGAGAAAAAAAAAAGAGAAAAACCCTTTAAAATTTGAGATCCTGAGGTTAGTTAGGTATGTAGGCGTGCCTTCCACCTATTTCTCCTCCTTCTACGTCTCTTCCCATCTACCACTTACAGTTTTCTCCTAATCAATCAGCTACTTACCATACCCACCCATCCCGTAGAGAATAGAACTGAATTCGTAAAAGGTTAAATAGAATTTGTGAATAGTTGAATTGAATTTGCAAAACGTTGAATAGAATCTGTAAAAGGTTGAATAGAATTAGTGGGAGGTTAAAATAAATCTGTAAAAGGTTGAATTAAATCTGTGAACGGTATTGAAATGATTTTTCATTAGGTTTATAGTTGATAATTTTTGTGATGCTAAGAGTTCAAATCCCAAAGATCGCACCCTGTGTGCCACTAACTATCTAAGCTAGTGACACTATTTTAACTCATTGCCTAACATGCGCAGCTGATGATGACCGGGATTTCTGGTTGTGAAAACTAAAATAATTTGATGTAATGGTTAACGTAAATACTGGAACGATTGTTTCCTGCCAGGAACGGACCAAATTTTCAAAGTCACAGATATGAAAATCAGGTGGATTATGAATTATTTATTTTGATTGTTGGAGGAAACAATATAATCCCTCTCTTCATTAAAAAACACTACGGAAGTCTTCCTTATTTCCAGTTTCACGAATCCCCCGATTTTCACTCACAGTGAAAGAGCTCCGCCAATGGACAAAAGTGGTTTCTGAATGGGCCTTTAGGCGTGGAAGTTATTTAAAGGTCGCAACAAAAAAGAAGGAAGGGAAGGAACTGGAAAAAAGAAGGTTTTTGCGTTACAGAAGCGGAGGACACAAAAAAGTAAAAGAGAAAAACGAAAAACTGAAAAAAAGGAGAAAAAAGCAAAAAAGGCCCTGAAGGAAAGTGTAAAAAATTCAGTACAGCGACAATGATGGGGGTGGAGCTGTTGAGGGAGGAGTATTGTGTTAAGGGTGAATGGACTTGGTTGGGTGGGGGTGGTGGTGGGAGGATAGGGGTGGGGAAAATGTTCCACTCTTTCTCAACGCCTGAAATGTAACGTGTTATTACGTTATTTTCACCTACTAACACATTCCGGCTCTTCATTGAATATCGTTGTTTCCTGGTACCTATAGGATCTATTCGTATTTCTTATTATACGAAGTCGAAATTTAAAGTCGAAGTAGCTATATATATGCAAATGCATTACATATGATTAAAAGCTCCAGTCATGCAGCATGATCGTATGACCGAATTTAATTAAATTACCTATCATATTATAATATTACGAGTATTTCTTAACAATATTATGAGAAAAACTAAATGAAATTCTGCAATTCAACAAAGATTCTGGGCTTTTAGTTTTTTGCAGTTTTTAAGGATTATTGAAATTTAAGTACGGTTTTCTGTATAATTTGGAGCCTAAATGTTTTAATGTCCTAGTTAATTGTTGATAATTTTTATTGACTACAATTATATTAAGAAATTATAAATTTAACGATTTTTGGGCGTTTTTAGCAATTTTCAGATATTTTTGGAGCACATATTTTTGAAATTTGATCAATTTAATTTACTCAAAAAGCGCAGGCCAACGAACCCATCCTTTCATACGAGAAGCATGATTTATTCGGCGCTAGAACAGCATTATTTATCTCAATCCTAAGGAGAGTTATGGTCTAGAATGACACACACACACACAGCATGAAACTATATGAATATATTCAGGAATCGTTACAGAATTCCTCAAAACGGGTATCAATGAAGATATTCTTCTGAAATTTTATTTTTCAAATTTTTGGAGCTATTGCAATATAGCTTTTTTTTTTTTTTTTTTACAAAAATTCGCTAAAAAACTATTTTTATGTATGGTACAGTTTTAACTTGTCAGGACAGGATACTAATCTACATTTCCAACTAATATGACTTTTTACTAACGGATGGACTACTTGATATTGACTACTTGTTCTTGGGATGCGGGTGAAGCTAGTATCCATAACTCTTGTTTAAGCAAAAAACTGATATGTGTAAAATGGTTGTGGACGAGCTTACACTCTATCTCAGAAGAATCTAAAATAACCTCCATCACACAAGCAATTTTTTACGACGATTAGTACGTAACTGTCTGATTGATAAAAATATGGATAACAGGAAAAAACCAGTCTAGAAAACATCACACATCTTCCCCCCCCCCCTCTCTCTTTCTCTCTCTCTCTCTCTCTCTCTCTCCCTCTCTCTCTCTCTCTCTCTCTCTCTCTCTCTCTCTCTCTCTCTCTCTCTCTCTCTCTCTCTCTCTCTCTCTCTCTCTCTCTCTCTCTCTCTCTCTCTCTCTCTCTCTCTCTCTCTCTCTCTCTCTCTCTCTCTCTCTCTCTCTCTCTCTCTCTCTCTCTCTCTCTCTCTCTCTCTCTCTCTCTCTCTCTCTCTCTCTCTCTCTCTCTCTCTCTCTCTCTCTCTCTCTCTCTCTCTCTCTCTCTCTCTCTCTCTCTCTCTCTCTCTCTCTCTCTCTCTCTCTCTCTCTCTCTCTCTCTCTCTCTCTCTCTCTCTCTCTCTCTCTCTCTCTGTCTTTCTCTCGAATGTAAACAATTCTCATCCATCACCTACTCGGTAAATATTACTCATTTTCCCTCTCCTATGTGTACCTGCGAATAGCTATTTATTCGAAGGCACAGTTTCTGCTAATATCACCGACTATTTATTTAATATACAGGGTTTCCTAAAAGTAACTCGTCCCCCCACCTTTTTTTCACAGTTATTGAGATATCGAAGTGAAACATGGAGAGCATTTTTGGGGTGCCTGATACTAAATTTGAAGCCCGCCATTTTAATGATTTTGTAGTGCTGAACACGATAAAGGAGCCAGAATCGCTATATATATTATATATATATATATATATATATATATATATATATATATTATATATATATATATATATATATATATATATATATATTCCGTTTTCAGTGTAGCTGATGAATCATAAAGAAGCGCGATTTTTCTCAAGATAGGTAGCCTGTGTGTTGAACATTGAGCTTCGAAAAACCGTTTTTACTAAAGAGCTGCGGTAAGACCGAGTAACATCAAGAATTTAGTGGTGTAAAATACAATGATACCAATGCAAATGCTCGAAACCGAAATACACAATTGAATTTTTGGAGCGTATTTTTTTTTTTTTTTTTTTTTTTTTTTCTAGAGTTGCAGGAGCGATAGCGGCACCCCAAACTCGCCTTACAAGTGTTTCACTTTGATGTCAGGGGGTTACTTCTGGTTCGACATCTATATGGTGGTAAATCGATATATTGATGAGTTTTATTATACTGAGTGTGACAATGGTAATATTGATTGATACAAAGGATCATTCATGGTAATATCGCTCATAAATTAAGTAAAATTATAAAATAGAAAAACAAGTTTGAGCGAACCCAACCAATATAGGCATTAAGAAAAATGCTTGATAGTAAGTAGTTACATTTCCGTATGTGCAAACAATTCTAGTGAGTCGAGAGCGATGAAATTCATTTGCATATTTACACATTGCAGTTTAAGCTGTTCAATCCTCAAAAAATTTGCATCAAATCAAAATGAAAACCTTGAAGTTTTGGTTGTTACAAAAGGATTTGAGGTACCATGCGCAGCATGATACGATCCTGATGAAACAGATATGGAATGATTAAACATCCAGTGTTTTCAGGACCCCCACCCGAATTTGAGCGAGATCAGACTACAATGCCGTGAGAAAATTGTGCTTAATGGATTTTACGTATCCCTATGCGCAGTGAGGATTGAATCCTGAACGGTGAAGCTGATAAAGGACCGTCTTCAGCCTAACCCACATATCACCTGAAATTTTCATCAAAATCTAATGGTAACTATTGAAATTGAAATTTTTAACAAGGTTTGCGGTCACACAGATATACGGAACCAAAGATGTCCAGAGCTGTTAACAACGTTAAATGCGAAGAAAGTTTGATATTTTTATGATTCCTTTCCCATCTTTTAAGATTGAAATCAATGATTCCACTACCTTGGTAAAGTTTCTAAATCTCTGAAAATAATTAGAATCATCTGATGTTTTTTCATCTTTACCGATCCCTCCGAATTATTTTCCGAAATATGCATCCAGCATCATCACACTATCTTCCGCTTAGAATATAGCGCCAAAATTCGTCAAGTATTCTCAGCCTGCACTCAGGAAATAGGGCGCTTTCCCCCCAAACATTTCCACAAGAATAACGACTCAAGAGAGGGTCTCCTCCGCGCTCTCCAAACTCGTACTTCGTTATTCTTTGTTTGTCAAGAGCTGGATTCCCAGAAAGGTAAGTCAGCCGAGGGAAGATCTCAAAGAACCCAACCTTCTCAACGTTTCCCAGATTTTCCTAATACAAAAAAAAGATAAAAAATGGAACAATTGAATGTAAAATATTATGTTCTTCTACCCATCCCCTCCATTCCTCAGCATCTTGGCGACGTTCTTATTATGATTTATTTTCCCTCCCTTACCGCTTTTCGTAGGACTTCGACGGAAGAAAAGCAGAAGGGAGTCGGATGAGAAATGTAGTGGAAAGTTCTGCGACGTTTTGCCCGTTACGGTTAACGGAATAGCAATCCAATCTAAGGCCCGTGTTTGTCTTGCTGATTTCATTCGATTACCCCGTTTTTGTCGAAGGCAACACAGAAATAAAGGGGTGGATGAGGATTGAGTTATTGGAAACTGCTCAGTTTACTCTCACTCGCAATCACTAGGTATTCCAAGTCAGTCTCGATTCATCATTTACATTTTTGTTCGAAAAATATTCGTTTTTACTAAAGATCTTAGACTGATATATGTATTTTCACAGTGTAGGCCAAAGCTTGAATAGAACACTACGATTCTTCTATTCAAAACAAATTGTCTGTAAACAAATAACACCGCGGTCGTTTTATAATACACCGCCTCGGCACGAAGTGCGTGATGGCGTTTCAGCGTTCATATCAATTGAAACTCACTGAATCCATGGGAAATTTTCGTAAACGGCAAAAGTGTCGTGCGAGGCGGCGTAACATCTCATGACTGTTCTACCACGCTAAGTTCATTAAAATAAATACATTAGCGCCGTAACGCGCACGCCATCCCCATCTCCAAGCCTCCGGCACGGCATTGTCGGCGTTTTTTTGTGAATCCAGTTTACGACCCTCCGGGACCGAGCACGTAGAATAATGCGATATGAAGGAATAAGGTGGATAAATCGTTGATGTTACAAGAAGAAAACCTTGGCTTCAACGGGTAGTATAGGGAAGGTGGGGCTGGCCAGGAATAATATCTTAGAACCGGAGCGGAATAATTTTTACATTATGGGCTGGATCATGAAGAAGTCGATGGGTATCGTTTGAAATAGTATCGATTTCATTCCAGCCATACAAAAAAAGTTTATGTTGCTGTAAAAGATGAAGAATAAAGTTGTGAGTACCATGGGTTGAGTTCGGATTTATCGGTAAATTATCGTCTTTTCGGAAACAAATGCCTTATGAACACGCTATAGAAATCTCCCTAAGCCTGAAAAAGAACCCAATGGGTGCAGGATTCATACTTTGTCCTATAAAACTAATTGATTCCATAGATAGTTGATCTCCTCACCAGATCCCCACGAAGTTCGAAGAAAGCTGAATTTAATTTTGGTTTATTATTTTCAATAATCAACCAAGAACCCCCCTGAAAATTTTTTTGGTTTACGTTTCAAGATGCCTAAAATCCAAAAATCTGATTAGAAACGCTACACATTATTACACAATTGTTTTTTATTTTTATCTTTCACGATATGCGCTTCGATAAGATTTTCACGTTTGAGAAATTACAAAAGCGATTACTATTTCGAATGACATGGCATATATAGTGACTATCTAGAGTTCACCAATACAATTTATCTGCTTGAATCTTGGATCATTCAACGGCACCAAATTAAAGTGTAGACCACCTATATATACACACAAACACACACATATATATATATATATATATATATATATATATATATATATATATATATATATATATATATTTTTTTTTATTATTATTTTTCGGTTGAATTTTTTTGGCGACAGAGTTCAACATTTTCAAATAATCAAATATCATAGGAGTTAAACATTTTAAACGATCAAATTCATGAAGACTATTATGATCTAAACCACAAATTAACTGAAAATATTGCAATCAAACGGGTATTGACAAAGTGTTTCATGTTGCAAGGATCTTCGATTTATTAACGCTTGCTCAGAAGAGTCCGTTGCATCCCAACTAATTAATTGTTTTGCCATATAAACAGGAACGTTGTGGAGGACTTGGTGGTATATTTATGAGATGTATGGATAGTGCTTGATAGCAAAGATACTGATGTTTTGAAAATTCATTTTGGGACCTTTGTTTATAGTTGAAGAGTTGAATCATCAATACTTAGAAGTTTTTTTTTAAAGGTTGTTTTATACTATGTATAATTTTGGATCATGTTTATACTCACCTATGTATTGGATATGGCTAAATACTTTTGTTCGTGGAGTACCTAATCCTTAAAATCACCTCACTGACAACCGAAGTGTGGGCGATTGGTTTAGCTCTCTCGACCAAGTGACAGCGGTTTGTTTGAGAACACCTCTATCTACGTTTTCAATGATTCGTTTGCAAGACTTAGCACAGTTTTCAGGTTGGCTCAGTCATGTTTGGGTATCTCGTGATTCTGCTCTATAAATTAGAGATATATAAATAAGAGGCATTGGAGACACGGGATTAGAGTCACACGAACATTATCTCTACAGATTGTATTGGTATTTTCACAGATGAACTGCTTCCGGCAAAACATCATAGGGCTTGAAATAATGAAGGAAAGGAAATATTGCTCTTTCAGATATGCGATACATATTATTCTTACCACAGTGAGGCAAACTCAGTTTAATTCATATTCTCAATTAAACGTTGAAACATCCCCTGGGAGACTCCTATCACTCTGTGTTATGATAAAAGTCGATTAATAAATCTGGGTAGACCAAAACAAACTATATTTGTAAAAATTTATTTATTGTACGATGAAATAGAATTATTGGGATTCTCAGGTTATAGCAATTTACCCTCAAATTCGTTCAAAGTGATTTATTAGTTGCACCCTTGCCAGTTTGGGATGTCATACATGGCTCCTTGGTAATTGCTAAAAATCCCGAGTTAAACACCGGTCATTATAGTGATTCACACATTCAACACGCATTTGTGTCTCCCGAACCGACGTAATTTATTCTAGAACCGTGTAGGGTGTCAGATAGAACGTTTCGTCTGGCCTGTGCGGTTTCCAGAGTTGATGCTCCGCCTTCAAAACACATTTATCATTCGTGGTGCCTCTTTCCAACTCCGATACACCGATTTTTCACTTCGTTCCCACTCCCCGCGGTCCTGGGGAATCACCCAGATTTATTTTCCTCCGGGACCTCCACCCGGCCGAAAAACTGGTCAGGGACCGATAAATTATTAGAGAAGGTATAGTATTGTATTACGTCCCCGTGTAGGGAACTGCGGGAGAGACCTTCGGCTTCTGTACTCGATCTGGGTTAATTGAACTGACCGCTGTTTTTCTCCTTTTGAATGAACTATCGGAGTCGATAAGGCTCGGATATTTTTCATCGGGTGGTGAATTATGACGGCGTGGGCCGGTAACTCCCTGACCAGCAATATCCCAAACGGATTGAGCCACACAATCGTATAGGAATCTGCACCTATTGAAATCACGCACGAACAACTGTCTGCATTAACGAGTTGAAAGGATCGTCATAAATGTGAAGGCCATAAAATACTTGTAACTAGGCGTAGCTGATGCTACTCATTCATCTGAATTCGCCTTGCGGGCAGACATTTCTCAAAGAGGCAAATTCAATTTTACCTCCATAGGTAATCTGCATACATCCATTCACAAGTAGTGTGGTGCTCGTGCGTTGCATTCACACACAAATCTGTTTTTCTCGCTTTAAGTTATGGCAGGAAAGAAAATGATCTACAGAACTGATGTCATACATCTTTTCTACCACACCATTATAATCATGTAGTATTAAAACTATTGGCAGTCCATACAAAACATTCAAACTTCTCAGCACTTCTATGAAACGATTAATAGCCGACAACTTGTTAAAAGGTTGATACATAAATATACTATAAACTATACTATCCTTATTCATAACTCTGTGTTCGATCAACCCGAACAATCGGTTCTTTGAAACTGGTCCTTATTAAAATTCTGATCGCACATTTGAAGAGCGTAGGAACTTTGATTTATGCGTCAATTATCGTAAGCCCTGGATTTGATCTGTCTTTTCGCACTATAAATATCTTAACATCAATACGTGTTTGGCCGTCGGCCGGATGTGTTACCCCTTACCCATTAACTTTGTTCATTTGAATAATAAACCATTAATGGATCACCTAAGGTAGGCAACTGGTCCTAATGGTCAGTTAGATTAAAGAGAATATGGCTGGAATTTTCTCCAAAACAATCATGCATAAATTCTAACGTGTGGGTCCATGAAGATGGTTTTAATACCTCGAATTACACAGATTTTAACTGCCACTGAAACTCTCAATTGAATGGGGAGGGGGGTAAATTGTTCGAGTTATATACATTCCATATCCATTAATTTTAATTTGATTTGAATACCTATATGCATGTAGTTAACAGTTGCACGATGGAATACTAGACATACAAAGATAAATTTAGAGAAGTGTTAAATCGGAGAGTTTTGGATTTCTCGTATTAGCATTTCTCGTATATACGAAAACAAGCTGTTAGAGCGAGCACGATGAATGCTAACCTTTTCGCATTGATTTCTCATAGCGTTTTCGTAAGCCCGAGAGAAATAGAACTCTTATAGAGACGTTAACGTTACTCTTGTAGTGAATCACTACTCATAACTCACAGAAGACGATTTCCAAAATGTAACATGAAGTAAGAAACAACGACTACTTACCTCTACACCATACAAAAAAGATTCTGACGTGAAGAACAAAAATCTTTAAAACGTGTAAAAGTAATCTTGAAACGGAATCTTGAGAATGAAAAAGCTGAAATCATCGATAAAACGTCGAAAGCAAGAACGAAATGCCGCTAATGACGCTTCTGGTTGAGGTGCGGGAAAAAACACGAAAGAAAGACAAATACAAAGGTTAAACTAACAACAAAAGACGGGACAGGGAAAAGTCAGGCGATTTTGTCGGGTGTGTGTATGTGTGTCCATGCCAACTCTTGATAGTTGCTAAGTTAGGCAGTTAGGGTTATCCTAGAGAAAGGTCTGGTTGTCTTCTCGTAATTACGATTCCGAAAAAGCTGAGCACGAGTAAAGCTGACTCTTCCCGTTCCGAAAAGTGTTTCCACGTAACGAAAACCTCGTTTCGGAAATCCCATTTTCGTATACGAGAAAATGAATATGAGAGGTACAAAAACTCTCTATTCTTTTGTAATATTCCCAATTATTCTTTGTGTTATACATCATTTTTCGAATAACTGATAACGAGGATGATTACTGAATAAATTACTGATCATAAATCGCCTTCATTCGCTTGCTTCCGCGAGGAAGGCACCTTCTTCCGGCAGAACGTTGAGATAAAGAGTTCAGAATGTTCGGGCAGATGGATTCAAGCTCTTCGCAAAACAACGTTATTATTCATCGGTCTTCAGCCCTTTTACTGTGAAACATCAAGATGGACAAATACTCGAAATGACTACCCATTGTCCGTAGGACCGTGCGGGTGAAGCTCCTATTTACTCATCTGCCGATCCTTCCGAAGTGAAGGCGGGAAAGCTGGAAACACTCGCCCATTCATCTTATTCCCTGCGCTCTGAGCAGATTTTTTTTCTTATGCCTTCTGCTGCGGGGTCGTGTTTCTCCCTGTTTCGACCCAAAAGTGCTGCCTCTTCATCTTACTGACGTTTCTTCCGCTTCACAGACGTTGGTGTTTTGACATTTTGAAGCCCCTTACAACACTACACAAAACACGTGTCGGGTTTCGTTGGAATTGCTTCCAGTCGGAAGGGTCTTCCTGATGAGGACTCGTGAGCGACAATTTGATTCATACATTTGTTTAGTGTTGGGCATAATCTTATCGTCGAATAAGAATACGATTGTAATCGCGATAATTATTCGTTGATTCTGAGCCAAATGCGATTATATTCGTATTCGTGTAATCGTATTCGTCTGTCGGCAATTACACGAATACAACCCATAAAAATGTGCCACGGTCATCAATTTCAATAGGGCGTCCCTACTATAATATGCGAAGCCTTACTAATAGTACCTAGTTACAGAGGGACGTTCTTAAAGCTAATTCAACGATTGGAGCCCAGCCTATTTGTCTTAAATCTATTTCAATAGGACGTCCCTCTAAAGCTAGGTAATATTAGCAAGGCTTTGCATATTATAAGAGGAACTTGATATTGAAATTGATGACCGTGACGCATTTTTATGGGTTGTATTCTTGTAATCGCCGACAGACGAATACGATTACACGAATACGAATATAATCACAGTTGACTCAGAATCAACGAATAATTATCGCGATTACAATCGTATTCGTATTCGACGATAAGATTATGCCCAACACTGCACTTGTTAAAATGTGAATGATTCATTGTGTCGTGGTTCAAGTATTAAGAATTCAGTTAAAATCCTCGAGCAATATTCACTCTATCAATATTTTTTCTTAATTTAACCAGGAAGAACTAAAATAAAATACAACATTGGCACGCGATCGTTATAACTTAATCGTTATAAAAGTAAATAATAAAGAAAATCATTCGAAGCTGAAGTAAGCTAACTCGCATTCATTTGGTTATAGTTATTGATACATGATCCAGGAATAAAAATAGTTCCTTCAACAAACTTCACATTTAGGTCCGAAATTTTCGAAAATGTGCGGATACGAGTTATAGGTAGTCCACAAAAGGTTTCGAGAAAATATGAAGTTTCATCATATCTCAGTATATACCTATATTAGCATTATTTCATGTCTGAAATCATTTTTAGCAAATCACTACTTCACACAAGTTACTTCTTGATAGGTAGGTACTAATTAACATGAGATTATGGCATTCACAATCATGCTACGGCTGCGGATCAAGAATTCAACCGGCCTTCAATCAGCATGGACATTTTAAAGGGAATAACTGAAATAATATAAATGAATAGTCTGATTAGCTGAAGTCCAGTCTATGCATGCGTCTTCTACACGATTCACACTGCTGTTTACGGATATTCTCCATTGAACACTTCGTACACCTATTTGACGCAAACTGTTGGTCGTTCAGTGATTCAAACGGTATGATTCAATTGAAATAAATCAAATATATCACAGTCTAACGGGAAGACTACTATACTTACTCTCACGTAAAAAGTTCCGTATTCATATTTATATATTTCGTATACATATATACCTTAGTGGCCTTTGCAACTGATGTTCGCAAGCGGTTGCAATCATGTTCACAATATCAATTATTGATAATGATCACCTGTGTGTAAACAATTATTTTAATAACCATGCTCACAACTCAGCTTGTTGGTCTTGCAATTCGCAGTAGTTATTATAATATGGTTGGATGAATCGAGAACTATCGAACGAATGGTCAACGAATTTAGACGGATAAAAAATGACGAAGTACCATTTCCCTAGCAACGGTTCGGTTGTAAACGGAAATCATCAGAAATAGTTGCAACATATTTTCGTTTTGTTTTCGGTTGGAGATACTAAGGCTAAAACACATTCTGCGTTAAAAATAAATAAATGAATAAATCAATTTTTGGCCGTTTCTAGCCATGTTTAGTGATTTTTAAAAGCACTTTTAGTGGTGTTGTTTCCAGCCCATGCAAGAGATCTATAAAACTAAACTTCAAAGAATGTGATTTTTCAAGTTGACATTTACTTTGAATGTCACATTATACAGATCAGATGTTGATCTTGACACTGATAGTCGATAATGTACATACCTACCATTACTATCCCGTTTGTATTAATCGAGAGTGCGTATCCTTATCGGATAAGATGAAATTTCCGGTGGTCGCATTGCTCAGTAATGGTTGACTGTTTACGATAATCGAACTCCGTTGTTCCGAGCCCGCCAGGGAGTTCCGAGTGATAAAAATGTCGTCGAAGAAAAAAGAAAAAATAGGAGAACGAAGTCCGTGCTTCAAGACCGCCGGAGCGAGCTGAAGAGATAAAGTGCATGCCCCCGCGACTTGCACTCTTCCTTTCTACATGGAAGCCTTTTCCCTTAGAGAGGCTATCTTCGAGGCTTTTAAGTTTTCTCCGAGGCTAATTAATTGGGTCGAAGCCTTTGGGAAGCCCCTTAAATCACGATAGTCGAAGGAATTATCGTTTTACTTCATTAACCCTCTCGGGGACGGTAGCTTTTTGCGATCGGCAGCGGAATTTCTAAGCAGATAACCGCGATGGGGCCCCGAGCTCCGGGACTCACCTTTCCACGGCCTCGGGAGAACAAGATAAAATTCAATCTCACTTCGCGCAAGTCTTCACAGCCTCATTAGGTGATTGAGATTTCTAAAAGTAATGTAATGGCAACGTTTGATATGCAATAGATATCATTTCCAAATCGTTGAATTATCTGGAAAACATCTGGTCGGAGAAGAGTTGCAAATATATAGCAGTTAGTTCTACCATTGGGTATATTTGGCTTCAATATGTCCTGTTACTCCTGAACAAGTTGCACTTTAGTTAACTAGAGCGGTCGTCTTGAATTCTCATAGATAGGAGTGTGTTAATGCATATTATACGTTTGCTGAACAGTATAATAACGAGGTTCTTTCCATAGAAATAGTAGGTGGATATGCAATTATACGAAGTAAATAAACTAGGTAGGTAATTGATTCTGAAGAAAATTATTTAAAAATTAAAATTTAAGAATGGAAATAATTTCTTCCCGTGCAGCTGACAGCGAACTACTGTGAGACTACTGAATAATCTCATGATAATTCCCTACCAATAAAAATAATTATACACCGGGGAACCAAGATCAAAATGCAAGTACCTAGTTTTTCCGAATTCCATTATTGTGTCTTCAAGCAACTCTTGAGAAGCCACAAATTTCGTTGATAAGCATTTATAATAATTACAGCCAAAACCAGAACGTCACGTCAGTTAAGGTAGATGATCCTCGCTTCCTATCAACTGATATTTCCTTGTAGTGGGATTTTTCATTACAATGTTCAGGAATGAGGCTTTCTTCCCTTAACAAAAAAGACATAAAAACGTCAAAAATGTAGTCAGGTGGATGATTACTGATCAAGTACCTACCTAAAATTGTACTACTTGAGGTTTTTGGTCTTCAAAAACCTCACCTATCAATTTTATTTTTTTATTTATTTTTTTTTTTTTTCTCTCGATATTTTAGGAAAGTCAAGTTTTATTGAAGTATGTCCAAAAAATGGGGTACGAAAACAAACCGGAGGAGGAGAAAGGGATCCTATGAAAATTTAATTAAGGAAATGCTTTGATTTTGAGATAAGGCGTTTTCCCTTCAAACGGCAGTAAACACGCCTTGTGGTATGACGGCTTTTCACTTTGTCACATCATTCCAATCGCTTGGTTTTCACGATTGCGTGAGCCTGATGCAGGTAACGTAGTACCTACCTGCCCCAACAGAGAGTTACACTTTACCGACGGAGGGTTACCTACCTATACTTAATGCACAGGTCCTTCATCCTCGGCTATCGGCCACGCACGATCTGCCCCGTCTGGGCGTAAAATCAATCGCTCGCACCCTCTTGCACCGCTTCATACGATCTTCGCTCGATCTAGCCTCGCTCACGTGCCGATTCCTCAAGCTAAACTGAATAATACATCTGCTATACTCTGGACCTATTTCTATACTTGTGAACTTGTATCTAATTCATCGAGTTCGCTAGTCAATAGAAACCACGCTGAAATATTTACTTATATAGTTTTTCTAACAGTGCATGCCGCTTTTCTAACGTTCGTAGTATCGCATTACGGAGCAAACGATATACCACACTGGTTGCTTCAAGATCCCGACAATTTTCGATGGCGTTCCATACCTAAAGTCAAGTATTCCACTCATCATTATCTTTGGTCAATGTGAAGTATTTGAAATACCTACATAGTGCCTACCGTTGGCTCTGATTAATTTAGTACCTGAGCGTAGGTACATTGTTTTTCAATATTTTTATTTGAAATCAGACATTATTCCGAGAATTTTGACACTACCGCACTCTCCTACGAATGGAAGTTAGGCATTTATTATTAATTTAATATTGTGTTATATAATACAATTTCTTATTGGTTCTTCCAATTACAAATAATTACTACCTCATTGTAGGCGCAGGGGAAGGATAGAGGAGAATAGGGGAGCTGTAAAATAGAATTTTCAGTCCAGTGAGACCTATTTTACCCCAGAAACTTAAAACTACAAGAATAAATCAAAAACAAAAAAAAAACTAAAAAAACTAATTCAAATGAGCCCAGTTACAAACCAAATAAATCATCCAACCCCCACCCCCCAGTTTTCTCCGTTTATCCTTTTCCGGAAGTAGTTAAAAAAAATGAAACCGTTTTCGAATTTTAGTACTGATATATGAAAATGTTGGCAAAATGGAAATTCTGAAGTATAAACTTATCATTTCAGAAATTATCATTTCTAAATAGATCTCGAATTGGTGAAAAAATATATGTTACCCTTACAAACTTTTCAAGTAGGTTGGTGATGATTTGAGGAATTCCTAAAATTTGAAGTTATTGCTGGAAACCATATTTTGTCTGAATTGCTCAAAGCTTCAATTCAATCTGCTGACGCTACCAATTACTTCATGGATATGATAGTGCGGGGGTGTGACATATATGTCACACTCGTCCTTTGGGGGTGATGGTTTATATCTGGCTGAAGGTAGGTTAAAAGATTGAACACGACATGTTATTCACAACAAAACGAATGTTTTTAATTGTTACAATGACTAGTGAATGACCGTGCAATCACAGAAAGGTACAGTGAATGATATTGAAAACAGAATGAAAATAGAAATTGATAACAAATGTGCTAATTCATTTTTTTGTGCGAAATTGAACGTTTTACTAACCCACATTACATTTTTGCAACATTACATTTTTTTAAACAACACTTTTGCGCCCATCATTCACACACCTCCGCCTCACCTTATTGTTTACTTCCATGAGGAGGTGATCGGTTCGGTTGTAGCGAATGTCGTCAAATACTTGGGATGACCATTGGGACGATGGAACCAATGGACCAACAGCTTTTATTGCAGTTTTGTATCGTGTGAGGTATGAAATGGCTATTTCTCATCTTAAAAATAAGTTCGGTTATGTTCCCCCCGATCTATTAGTAATTTAGCCAGGCATTGTAGCCATCCAGAGTCTTCTTCACCATCATCTTCGGTTGTGATCTAAGTTGACACGCGGTGGGGCATTGAAAATATCTTCAATTTCTAAAGAATCATACCATAATCTATTATCTCACTTATACAATTCTCTAGCAACTGAATTATTCACACGACAGTCAGATGTCTGTCAAATTAATTTCTAATGTTTTAGGAACGAAAAAATGAGTAAACAAATGAATAAACTAATAAATAAAAGAATAAATAAACTAATGAAAATACTTTTTTTGCCAGAACCATTAAAAAAATAATATAATTATTACTCATTACTGTTATTATTCATTATTATCATTATTTATTTATTCACTATCATTATCACATATTTTTTATTTTCAAAAATGTATTTATTCTATTTTTATTTCTAATTTTTTTTAAATATTGTAATCTTTCATTTAACTTTTTTTCAATGAAAATTAATAGTTTTGTTATTATAAAAAAATATCATTATTTTGTTCGAATAAATACAAAAAAGAAGGGAATGGTGGATCGTCAAAAAATATATTGGGGAAGGACGAGTGTGACGTATATGTCACGCCGACTTTTGTTCCCCTCCTCAGGCACCATATTTGGTTTCATATTTCATTTTTTCATTCTAATCGTATGTAATGCTGTCATAGAAAAAGATGATATTGATATACTACAATTTTAAGAGAAAATAAGCAATAAAAGTTACTTACTAGGGATCCAGGTCCATGATGAAAAATGCTCAACTTTTGTTTCGCGAAATAATACACTTTTATGACTTGTCAGGACAAGAACACATGCTGAAATGAGATTCAGACCCCTCTGCAATGGGAAAACGTTGGGATGACCAAAAATGTCGACATGGCGCGACAGGAATCGCTTTTTATTCAATCATGTTTGTTGTGACGTATGCGTCACACTCGTCCTTCGGGGGTTAAATCCTCTCTTTGACCCAAATTATTTCTTCAACAATTTTCCAAATTTTCTTCATACCTAAAATTTATTGTAATGCTTGTATGACTAACTTAAGTAACTGAAATATAACATTTGAAAAGCATTTACACAAAAATTTGCGTAAGGGATTATTAGTATTGTAAAACGATTCATGAGGTTGGGGAAAGGGATTACATATAATTTGATTAGGAAATATATCATTTACGGTGAAAAAGGTTGCATTTGGACTGGGAGAGGTTTCATTTGGCCTGAAAACTTTATAATGTATTCAACTTTCATAGGAGCTATTGGTGCTTTTGTGTTTTACTCCTAATAATAAAAATCCTATTAATTACAAAATCACGTCGGAGAGTGGTGGCTTCTGTACTTCTAAAAAATTATCCTCACTGTGGTCAAATTTATTTTTGTGAGATTGCGCATTTTTGTTTTTTAACCTGGAATCGCGTTGCCCCAGACTGTATGTGAAAACAGATAATCCGGTGTTGTATGATAACATAACGCGTTTGAATATTTCATTTTCTACTCATGAATATTCGTATTTATCATAGCCCTCTTCAAATATTCCATCCCTTCAATCGCTCCGGCAACATTATGCTCAACCTTATGTGGCATCAACATCGCCCCTTAAATCGAGGAAAAAACGTTCGGAGCGACCTTTTCCAGGAGACCCCGGTGCCAAAAAACGTGAAATGTCATCCAGCAACCTCTTCTACTGTCGAATATTTCCGTCAGTAAGCAAACTGAAGTCGTTTGTAACCAGGGAAAAATTCCTAGGATGGTGGGGGGGAGGTCTTGTCTTCTGTACTAATGAGGCGGAAACGGGTTGTGATATTTTGATATTTTCGCCTTTTGATCAGACGATCAGTCGGAAAATAATGAGACCGTCATAGGACAACATCAGAGCGGAAACCTCCCTTCAAACAGGGAGCTCAACCAATTAGGGTCGTCTTGGCCTTTGAGAGGGAGGGAATATTTGTAATATAGAAGGTAAGGAAGAAGCAAATGATACTGTGAAATAATATTTACGAACGTAGGAGTACAAATTATTTCTAGTGCCATCTTGGTCGTTGACCTCTGGAAGGTCGCTGCACCCCATCCCAGGACCCAGTAGCTCTTAATTAACATCGGTGGTTATAGCCATAACTAGTGTTCCGGCACTCAGCTGATACGTTCAAGATTTTGCTGATGAAGCACCGGCATCTTTTCCTCAATTGCCACCGTCACATAGGTAATCATTTTGACGTTGAAATTTCGAAATCCAGGTGCAGATTGCCTCAAAGCAAATTTTATTATTTTTGGCAAAAGAGAGGATCAGCCAAGTCTTGGTCATTGAGAGTGAGAGAATATTTATAATATAGAAAGTGGAAAAGACGCAAATGATGTGATATAATATTTATGATTTCAGGAATTCAAATCATTGCTAGTACTCTACACATGTAGCACTCTGTTGATTAACTTTTGCTTGTAGTGTTAGTGTACCTCCACTCAGCTGGTATACCTGCATATAATATTTTGCTGATGAGGGACAGGCCTCTTTTTCCCTCCCGCTACCGTCACACAGTCATTTTGACGTTGAAATTTCAAAATCCAGGAACCGTTGCAGAGCGCATCAATGCAAAACTTGATTTTTTGGCCAAAGATTGGATCAACCAATTACGGTTGTCTTGGTCATTGGGGGAGAGAGGGGATATTCATAATATTATAGAAGGTAAAGAGAAAGCCAATGATAGTGCGAAAAAATATTTTTGAACTTAGTACTTCTTAACTTAATTAATTGATAATTCTTAACAATTTTTAGCATTTTATAGTGATTTTTTGAGCGTCTAATTTAGTTATTTATTTTTTTGTGTGAGCGATTTAGTGCGCTCAAAAATGCTGGCCAAAAAACTTATTCTTTCATTTGAAAAGCTTGATTTATTGTCGGAATTTTTATGTCGATCCTAAGGAGAATTATCGTCTGGAGTGGCTCATGCTTTATATAAATATATATATGTGTGTGTGTGTGTGTCCTTGAAACGTAAACCAACAACATACTCGCATTTTGAACAGCCGTTGAATCTATTGAAAATAACATAAGTTAAAGTTTTCAATAAGCAATAATTGCAACTCAGTAGAACTGCATTGTTTAAGATTTTGCCTCTATCCCGAAAGTTTACTATCTCCCCCTATGGGCTGGTGAAAACTTTGAATCGGCTGCCTGGCAGTCCCAACTTGTCATAGCTGCTCAGGAAATGTCAGTCCGTCAAAACGAGTTGCACCTTGCGGTTGGTCGCCGTCAGTCCTTCGTCTGTAGTAAAAAATAACGAATCCAACCCTGACTGTAACAATATTTGGTTCACACGAACCGAACTTGTATCAACATACTCGTCAGAGGGGGATGATGGATGAAGATGAGCAGTATTTAGAGGCAAATTTAGACGTCGCACTATGGGATAAATTATTCCCTTCTTCTACGGGATAAAATCCCTTCTAAGGGACAAAAGATTCCTGCACACAACCTCAAATATTAGGAAGGCCACTAAAAAAAGTGGTTATTCGGATGAATCCATTCTTCAGCACCTGAATGAATGTGATCTCGAAATAATCATTTAAACAAGACTTTACAGAAAATGTCTTTCTGTCCTTAAATCGGTTTTTTATTAATCTTCAACGTTTCTCCCGAGAAATCGGGGTTTCTAAAGGGAGACGAAATTAAAAATATCAAGTTCAAAATTTGTGAAATAAATAGGTAGGTACTTATAGTTCTCTTTTTTGTGATAAAAAATTGAATTCAAAGTTATCAGTTAAAAAAATTTAATTTCAAATTTCCCGAGTTTAACTATGTATGTAACAATGTTTTTCCGTATATTTAAACTAGTTCACTGGTGAAGGTAATTATTATAAATTAAGAGTCCCTGAACCAAATAAGAGTAAATTTTGCTCAAGTTTTGATCGCTTTTTCGGGTGTTAATTGAATTTGAATTTCGCTTCCCAGTCTGCTAGAAAGCAGAAGCTTTGTTTTCAATTTCGAAATGAAAAAATTGGTGTCCTTAAAATTCAAAATTTCCACTCGCATTTTTCGTTTCAAGGCCTCCTTAACAAATTTAGTTTCGTCACTGTCCTTCCGTCCGGCCGTCTGTCTGTATGTCCACATTTCTTTGCCACAGCTATAACTTCCACAATTTCGACTGGACTTTGATGAAATTTGCAGGAATAGTGTAGGTTTAGCCTTAGATGGTCCCCTATTAGTTTAATCATGATTGAGTCAGCGGTACGCTCTGCGCATGCGTGAACGTAATTTTCTTGTTGAAGCCTCGAGGAAACTTCTGTGCCATGTCCTTGGCAGTGTATTTTATCTCATATATTTCTATAAATATTCTTTTTTGAAAATCAGATTCTCTAACTATAATTTTGAAATCGTCGAAGTCCAAAGTAAGTTCTAAAGATCTGCAATAGGCAACCAACTGCATAACAACATTGTTTTGAGGGCCTAATGACAAAAACGGAAGTTAGTGAAAAACGTCGTCCAATGATGAGGTCTAATGATGATGTTCTTACATTGAAGAACATCCTCCTCTTACATTGCTCCCGGTTCTCGACTTGTTAGTGACGACGGACTCCTCGGAAAGGTATGGAAATGATAGTTTTACTCTTATTATTACTAACGAAAATAACTATTTTGGTTTAACACCCAACATGATCTAATTCAGAGTGCTGATATGTACTAGTTATGTGAACGGTCTCATGACAAGTTGGATTTCGTGGAGTAAATGTACCCCAACTACATTGATAAAAAACGCTGCTAATTATTACACAAAGGTTTATTACTTCTGTATTAGATAGCCCTTCGACGCAGATCGTTGGTCTATAATTATTATTAAGCCCCATATATATGTAGTAAATGATCAGTGGCGATGATGACTAGCAGAATTTGAAGACCATACTTTCCATTTTAATTTTGAAATCGAATGAAAGAAAAAGTTCCGAGACAGTTGTGTAGTTTCAAAAAATCGCGGGGTTGGATGCTGCAGGTCAGACAGACGAGACAGAACAAGGGCTGCCCCATGCTCTCTGCGGGAAGCGCATGAAGCTTTCGGATCTGAAGCAGTCTGAACAGCGGCATGGGAAGGCGGAAGTGGCGAGTGGGGGGAGGTCTTGTTTACAAGTCCGTCTGGATGTGCAAAGATCTGCGCTTCCTCGAGTGTTTTCGTTAAAATTCGGCGTAGGAACCTTTTATTCTTATCACATTATCATCTCACCTTATCTCTCTGACAGTTCAGCGACCCGGTTTTGTGTACTTATCTAACAAAACATTTTTTTTTTTTTTTTTTTCAGCTGTGATCTTGAATGTGTGATAAAGATCGGAAATGCGGAAATTTTTGGAGTGTGCCTGCCTTTATACTCCAGCACCTAATGTCATTACCATCCATCTGCATTTTTAGTTCACTGGTATGTCGATAAGCTGGCTACGATGACAGGAAATTATTTATAAATAGTTGTTACCTCCTTTACAAACTAAAAATCAATTCTTTACCAACGAGTATTACCTTTTTGTAAGTCAAGAAGAGTCTCAGATTTTATTTTTATGGGCACGCAGTTTATTTAATGTACTCCACGAACTGAAAGCCAATTCGTTACTTACTTATTTCTTCGTTATTTATATCCTTTTTTACCGTTGACCTATAATTTTCTATGCAATTTTTCGTGAGGTTAATCATTGTTATGGGAATATTTTTACGGTAAGTGCCTGAAAATGTCACGCCTCGCCAATGTAAATGATTAGAACTTGGAGTATCGTGCCTTCCAAAAGGGTTCACACCTATACAGCTCGGGACCCGACAATTTTACGGTTTATAGTAGGTGAATGTCGAAAATTTTTGTAAAAATGTCAAAACAATAAAACAAAAAATAGTAAATCGGCAGGTTGAAAAGGAAAGAAATCAGCCTCAGAAGCCCCATCAGCTATTAAGTGATCCACCGAACTTCGTAATTGTTTATGACGTGTCCCGAACGTTCTCCACTAAATTTCAGCAACGTTAGTCGATTAAGGAAAAAATAGCCTCGGAGGTTCAGCTGACCAGAATAACACGAGAATTGAGAATAGTACAGCAATATAGAATAACCAGGTGAGTCAGAAAGAGAAACGCTGAGGACACCGAGAAGTTTCAACGACCCTCTGTTTGCACGCTAATTGAAAAAAAGCCAGAACTTTTTGATCAAACTCTACATGCACATATTAAAAAGCGTTAAACTCAAGGAATTCCTAAACGAATTTCCATGAAGGAAATTTTGGATTCATTGCAATAGCTTAATTTTCTTAGAAATTTGGCTAAAACGCTACGACGTTGGTAGATTCAGAAGTAATTAACCTTCTGTTTTTGGAATATAAATAATAATTTAATTAAGAGCAATTCCTAAGTATTTATCTACTAATCAATAATTTAATGTATTAATAAAATTGAAGTAGGTGATTACCTACCCACGCTTCACAAGCCCAATAGGATACAGAAGTTATAATAAACTCGATTTCAGGAACTCAGAATTCCATTGGAATTATAGTATCAGCTGATACAATTGCCATAGATGCTTTAGCCCTTAGGGAAAGCAAACAATAAACGCATAGTGACCGGGGTGGTTTCGTTCGATTCTTTGGGCGGATACCTATAAATGAAACTCAAAAAATCATTACTGTTACATAGAAAGATTTCAAGATCTCAATTTTTGAATATTTCGGTCATTAGGTTCTACCCTTTAGTGGTGATCAAACGCGATGCCAATGTTACTGGCACATTCTCGGCCGATAAATGATTTTTAAGCACTTTTTCTTAAAGTTTGGCCCAATACTTTTGAGAAGAGCTTCGGACGGCGTACGGCGGGCGGCAAAAGGATGGATTTGTTTTCTTTCGATTTTTGGATTCCATGCATCTTGAAACGTAAACCAACAAATTTTGAAAATGGGGGTTACTTTTTTTTTCTCGATTACAAAGGTTCATTATTGAAAATAATAAACCAAAAAAGTTCCAGTCTGCAGCTTGATCGTATAGACACATCATCGTAAATTATCCTATTATTAGTAGATTTCTTTGAAATTCAAGCACTTTCAGTACGCTTCGAGATAGAAGACTGACCTTTTTTAACAATTGAAGTTTGAGACATGAAAAAGCCCTCTGAAAAGAGAATCTAGAATCTATACGTCAGAGGTAAGCCATCATAAGTGCATTCATGGAACAGTGTATGAAATAAAAATGGTGTATCATAACCATTATTTTGATACATAGTACTTCATGAAAAGATAAAATTAATTTCGGAAACTTCTTTTGGCTCTGCTGAAAAGTAGGGGTTTCGCATATATGATACCTGAGGTACAAAAGTTTAACCTAATTTGGTAAACTTTGAGTTTTTCTGATCAGCAATTGAGCTATGAGAACCAATAAAATCATTCAAGATGCAAGGACGGTAAAAACTGCGCGAAAATTTCACCTTTTCATCGGTGCAGTCATTTTCACTTTAAATTGGCTATATATGGAAAAAACCTATGTTTTAGTGTTGAAAAATTTTGTGTTTCAATGAAATCCAGGTTTTTCTTGAAAAATGTCGTCCTATGAAAATACGAATTAGGGGTTGGTTTCTACGTATTTTTTTACCCTGAATCGCATTTTGACACTGGCTTATCTCCCCGACCCCGTAAAACTAAGCTTTGCCCGTTAACTCACAAATTTGAGTTCATTCGGAATGATGAATTTCATGTTTTTTCGGGGATGGAACTAGTTAGCTAAAGTGTAAAACTCGGTTATAACCGGGTTCGAGAGATCTGCAAGTGTTACCAATTATTGATTCAGCATGATAATATACGTGGAATCCGACACCAAACTCGTATTTTCATAGGGGGTTAATTTTCAAGAAAACGATTAGTTTCATTTAAAAAAAAAAAAAAAAAAAAAAAAAAACGGTGTTATACAACCCCGTTCAAAAAGTGAGGTTTTGATACAGTTTTACCGTTCTTGCATCTTGTAAAAATATTGTTTTTCATAGTTCAATTCCCGATTGAAAAAACTCAAAGTTTCCCGAATTAGGTGAAATTAATTTTTCAGAGGGCTTTTCCAAGCCACAATCTTTGATTCTTAAAAAAGGTCAGGCATCTGTCCAATAGAAAATTTATTTAATAGTAAATTGAGTGCTGCCATGTTTAACCTTACAAAATTAATCATGATAAACTAAATTAAACCCTAAATATAAATATCAAATGACAAATTATAGTAAAATTTTTCAATAGATACTATAGATGACAAAAGTTACTTTAATGTTATTAATTTGCTCTAGCCTTAGTTTCTTAATCGACCACCTTTATAGTAACGATACATTGGCTCTAGTAGTTATCACTATCAGTATTGAATGGTGGAGTTATTTCACAATGAGTCTTAATATTTCAAATAATATGTCCCTCCAACTTATCCTGGGGTATTCGAAGTAAGTAGATGATATAGTATGTATTGTAATACCTACGAACTCATGATTCTTTACGATATCTTTTATCGTAATCATGAACCTTTACGATAGCAGCCACCTTGTTTTATAAGCCACGTATTGCTCACTCTACTTGTACCTATCATTGCCAATATTTCAATGATCGCAACAACGAATGAGTTCCAGCCATGCAGCATGAGTGGATGTTCGTATTTGTTCATATTTATTTTAATTTATTTTGAAACTTGAGCGCTTTGTGTGCAAAGAAATTGTTAACCATGAATTGTATGCAAATAATATTTCTCAAAATGATATTCAACTGTACAATCAACTTCTATAATTATAATCATTTTTACAGTTTTATAAATTATTAGTACAGTTTGATGAAATAAAAAATACGAATTTCAGCGTAAGCTTGCGCTCAAGTTGTTTCCCATTCGCGCTATTCTTGTTCTCTGTGGATATACTTTTGATGATCAATGTTTTGCTTTTAAAAAAATAATAAATTAAAATCAAATTTAAAAAAAATATATATAAAAATAATATAGAATAAAAGATTAGACTTATTGCCGTTTTTATACTTTTTTCAGCGCGGTTTTTGACATTTCGCAATTTGATGTGCAAAACTAGAGCTGGAAAACGAACTCGTCCTTCTTCTGGAAGTAGTGATGCAATATTTATGCATGTAGGTATGAGTGTTTTTTTTTTTTTTTAATGTAGGTACCTTCATAAGTATGTACATGATAAAGCATTATAATCCAAAAACCGTCAATCAAAATCATCTGAATCCATCAAAATTGATTTCTATGAAGGAAATTGGGAACATTTTTAATTTTAAAATTCCTGGAGCCATAGCAATAGCTTTAATTTCTACAAAAATTCGCTGAAAATTGTTACTTCTCCATAATTTATATATTGGTAGGGTGTATCTTATTCGACACTGTTGTTAACCATTAAATACGCAATTGATTCACACCAATCAGCAGTTTCTTCAGAACTTGAACAGTCCATCACATTTCAATTACGTCTATCCTCCACATGCTGCAAGCAGGAAAAATTAGGGCAGCAGCAGTAGAGTAAGTTTGGGTGCCTTAATATATACTTTAATTTACAATCGTGTTACTTTCACAAAAATTATTTTTTGATAAACAGTCTTGGACTGATGAAAACTTTTATTGAAGCGTTTATTTCCCTTTCCGAACTGTCTTCTAACAGTTTTTTATTGTACCAATTCTGTAAAACATTCATTTTTATTTTGGTAAAATAAGTTCCATTTATCATAAGGAGGCTAACCTTATTTGTCGTTGAATTCTTTGCACTCTGCCGGACAAGAAGGTCACAGGCGGCGAACAATACGAACTTCCTGTTATTTTTATTACGATATATTTTTAAAATATTTTTATTAGTTTATGGAGGATAAAATTTTTGGTAGGTATCACTGTTGCTGGGGGGGTGATCACTACGCGACGAGTACGCGAGAGCGCGGTACGTGCGTTCGGCGAACAAGCGGCGAAGGGGGTTTGGGAGCTGAGCAGCCACTAGCGGGAGCGGCGACCGCGGGGCGGCGAGCGAGGGCGACGCGGGGGCGACGGCGACGCGTGCGCCCTCCGCCACCGGGCTAAGCCCCCCCCTTCCACACCCTCCCCCCTCCGATACAGATATTGTGTTCGGAAGGTGAGCGAGCTACCGGGCCACCCCCCCCCCCCCCCCCCCCCCCCCAACCCCCCGGCACGCTCTCATCCTTACTCGATCCTACTCATAACAGACAGGTTGAAACGTTGTTAGGATTGGGAACACAAACCCTCTGAGTTGTCATAACATAACTGGCGTCGGATCCGTTGATTATGAACTTAGTACAAGATAGTACAAAAAGTCTGCCAAGTTGGGTGTGGCACATAGCTTCCTCGTTCAAGTATTCAAGAATGTATAGAATAGAATAGAATAGAATAATCTTTATTGTACTTGGGACAATCAGTCCCTCATAGCGTACAGAGAACGACATGGGTCATAAACATAAAACATTCATCAACATAAAGCAACTCTACACATATTATGTCAACATTTTGTTATATTATGACTACAGTAAAACAAAGTATATAAACAGGCGATTCAAAAATAAAATCTCGCCAAGCTAAAAGCAGGTAATAAAACCGAGTGTAAATTATTATTTTTTGATTAATTTAATTATTAATTTTTTATAGATCATTGAAAAGTTTGAAATGATCTTGGAAAATTCCATTGCGGAAAAGAGTACATCAAGAAGTAGCGTGAAACGTCATAATTGGTCAATCAAGAAACGAAGAAATTATACTCAATATAACTTACGTTCGCGCATACGCACAATGAACTGATTAGTTGGAACAATGAAATAGGTACGGGACTATCTACAACCTAACTCGTGTATTCACTGACTATTTCGTCAAAATCGGGTGAAAACTGTGAAAATTACGGTCGTTACCAGTATATCACGTTGGCGGGTGCGCAGTGGCTATTAATGATTCAATCATGTTGTAAATTATATGGGTTAATCAAATCGTCTTCTCCCAACTATCATCCAAATTTAAACGAAATCGAACGACTAGGGTGTGGAAAAAAGGCGCATGATGGAATATACTTTTGCGCATGCGTAGAGGGAAGTATTGATTCGGCAACAATGAAACTGATAAGGGACTATCTACACCCTAGCTGGGGCCGCTGAACTTTATGCAAGGCATTTTTCTTGACTCTCTAACGTCTCACCCACCTGTGTATCCATATTTACTGAATATGAGATTTGGGGTGGACTGGAGACAGGCATTCATGACTTTTAACCTGAACGTCTAGTATTCAAACCCTTACGAAATTTAGTTTTTTTTTCTTGAATTTTAATAAATATTTTTTGAAGTTATTTTGAAATATTTGTTCAGCTACTAATTTATATTTTAATGAAAGGATCGGTTTATAATATTTTGACAAGTTTCGTGTGCTTATGATGACTCAGTATCTAAATTTGTTGCTTGCAAAAATGCATAAGCGTTTGGTAACTAAAAATGTGGCCCTGCCAACCAACTGTCCTTCAAAGCAATTACGAAGATACCTTAGTTCATTGGTCATTAAAGAGCCCCCCTGGGACTAAATTGTCTCCTGTTCACCATAGGAAGTTGAAATGTGATAGAACCTAGAGCGTTCAACGTTTTGTCCATCGAAACTGAGAGTTTCGATATAATCAAGCATCGATGATATCCCTTAAGCCGTGTTTTCCTATCGACGGGGTTTTCACGCTGCGTGGGACGGAAGACGCTGGCTTATTTCAAAGGGTGGGGAAGACATGCAGTGTGTATGTACGTACCACAACGTTGCGTTGTTAGCTCTGGTGGTAAAGAGTCGCTTAATTTTGAAGAACCGTGTTTTCTGGCTAAAATAATTTACCTCTATTACATTATTTTAGATAGTGAAGAAGAAGTGATTGTTGGCGAGCTTATACGACTAAAGCCAACTAGGGGTAGTTTCTGCAAAGAGAAGAGGAAGGAGTGTATTTTACCCTGATCAGCGGCCATTTACGCCAAAGGAATATTAACGAATTTTTGTTATTCTTTAGAATATTTGTATTTTTATCGAAATTGCTATAATAGTTGTGTCCATTTGTAATTTGATCAAGTTAATATTGTAACTAATGTTACACATTTATAATTTACAAATTTATCAATACTTTACATTTAACGGAACGATAAATCACAATTTTGAACCAATTTTTTACCATACCAAATGTATTTCACTCCACGTCATGGACAAGTGGTGAAGAAGAGAGAGTCGATATTGACACGTCCGACACTTGGGTCACGGAAGAGATCACTTACGCAGGCTGAGAAGAGTAACTACATTTTGAAGAATGAAGCTGCTGTATCCTGTGTTGCGTAGGCTAGGAAGACATTAAAGGATATTCCGAATTAGCGCAATATCAGTGCTTGGATGTCCATGTCCGGAAGGCTGAGTTGCCTGGTCTGACTCCGCAAATAGTAGAGGAGCTCATGAAAGTCGACTTCTCCGAGCACGCTTAATGCTCTGGATCAAGCTAAGGGTCCCAGCTTGGAACTCCAGAACTTCATCGTCTGTGAATGAGTCGAGAGTTGGGAGCAGTCCTTGCATGAATGCTATGTGCCTGTTTGGGTTTTCAATTATCTGCATCCTTTGGGTCACAAATTCACCAGGCATGCCTATGGGTGTTTCATTTGATCTCTTCATCTTTTTGAAACTCTGAGATTCGAGGGAATTACTCTTTAGAGTATCGGAGCCTTCCTCACCTCCTCCACACAGCTGTTGATCCTCAGCGCCAACTTCTGCACTTTCCTGTGAACAGTCATCACTTCCAGAAGTATCTTCACTCACCCTAGAGTCGAATATTTTTTCCATAAAACTCATTTGATCGTGGAATATATACTTTTTGATTTTTGATGCAGGGGCTCCCGATCTCTTTGCTTTCTTTATTCTATCAAGAGCTTTTCTGTATCCACTCCTGACAGTTTTCCATTTTTTTATCACGTCCTTTTCTGTAACGAAAATATTTCTCCGATTAATAACAACATGGACTTGAGTACAATAATTTTAGAAACATATTGGTAAGTATAAGCTTGTATTACGATGACGTCCTTATATCTAGTAAAAAACTCTCTATAACTGCAAGACTGGTGGATGTACATGAACCGAAATGCATTCCGCAATTTGTAACATGGAACATGTTTTTGCCATCAAAACCCGGCCAAAAATGAGACAATATTAACGTTACCTGACATTTAGTGCGTTAGGCTCCTATTTTCTGATGATTATTGCTTACAACCAAATCGTTGCTACGGAACTGTATCTTAGGCATTTATCATCGTACGAAAATCGTTCGCCAGTTTTTGGAAAGCTCTTGATTTACCTAACCGTATTTTATTAACTGCTGCGCAGTGCGAGGCCAACAATCTGTGGTATGAGCGTGGTTGTCTGAATAATTGAAGAGCTGACATGGAAAAGCAGTTAAGTCCAAAAATCTAAAGAACATTTTTTTTCGTCGAAGTGCTAGTAAACCAGTCACGCCAACGGCCTTAGGTCCTCCCGTCCTTGCTAGATCGCACCCTGAATAAATGTGTGACCTTTGCATGTAGAAGAGATTATGTCCAAAAATGTTTGAGCTGGGGGGAGGGGGTTAAATGCTTGCATACGAGTCTGCAACACATTGGGACATTTTCATGTGTGTTTTCTTATTGTATTTATTACTAAGCAGATCTCAACCGTGCATTGCACGGCGGGGCGTACAGATCAATTAAATGGGCCATTAATTTATTGAATGGGCCAGTACTTCATTGAATTCTAGCCAGGCTACATCACCTACCCCAGTAGCGTTGTTGTTACACTTGGGTTGCCGGGATAATAGTAAATTAAGAAATCAAAAGTCGCAAAGTTAATTTTATAAGGTGTCTAGTCTAATTTGATTAACGTGTAGGTAGTGTTAATTTTCTTGTGCGTAAATTACACACTGGCACCTACGAAGAAATCCAAACGATCGGAAAATACAGAACAGGCACGTTCCAGCTCATCCCATTCAGTGGACCAACACGGCGAGGAGTGTGGAAAACAGGTAAAACTTCGACATGGCGAACCAACCAGTCTTGGTGTCAACCGGCTGAAAAGGCTTACCCAAAAGGAATCTCAGGCAAACATGAACATCACTATGTTGGATTCTATTTTAAAGAAATACAGATCAATTAAATGGGCCATAAGAGAAACCGCCCACCCGTGGGTACTTAATTGAATTTGCGATCGTGTTGACTCATTGTTCCGACACCCGTGGGTACTTTATTGAATTCTAGAAAAACTGGATTCTAGATCCACTCAGCTGATCTGGGATCGGTCAGTTGTGTTCAGAAGTCCCTCAAGGGCCCACATACCAAATCTCAGAATCGTGGGATCATTAAAGAAAAAACTAGATTCTAGAGCCACTCAGCTGATCTGGGATCGGTCAGTTGTGTTCAGAAGTCCCTCAAAGGCCCACATACCAAATCTCAGAATCGTGGGATCATTAGGGAAAAAACTGGACTCTAGAGCCACTCAGCTGATCTGAGATCGGTCAGTTGCGTTCAGAAGTCCCTCAAGGGGCTACATACCAAATCTCAGAATCGTGGGATCATTAGGGAAAAAACTGGATTCTAGAGCCACTCAGCTGATCTGGGATCGGTCAGTTGTGTTCAGAAGTCCCTCAAGGGGCTACATACCAAATCTCAGAATCGTGGGATCATTAGGGAAAAAACTGGATTCTAGAGCCACTCAGCTGATCTGGGATCGGTCAGTTGTGTTCAGAAGTCCCTCAAGGGCCCACATACCAAATCTCAGAATCGTGGGATCATTAGGGAAAAAACTGGACTCTAGAGCCACTCAGCTGATCTGAGATCGGTCAGTTGCGTTCAGAAGTCCCTCAAGGGACTACATACCAAATCTCAGAATCGTGGGATCATTAGGGAAAAAACTGGATTCTAGAGCCACTCAGCTGATCTGGGATCGGTCAGTTGTGTTCAGAAGTCCCTCAAGGGGCTACATACCAAATCTCAGAATCGTGGGATCATTAGGGAAAAAACTGGATTCTAGAGCCACTCAGCTGATCTGGGATCGGTCAGTTGTGTTCAGAAGTCCCTCAAGGGGCTACATACCAAATCTCAGAATCGTGGGATCATTAGGGAAAAAACTGGACGAATGGTCAACGTCATTTCTGATGGTCATAATCATCGTTGTAGCCACTTGGGACAATTTTTGTGACGATTTTTTTGTTATGTGCCATATGAAAGACATGAAAATGTCAAAAATCTGATAGGAGTTCTGAGGGAGTTAATATGAAATTTGACTTTTGGACTTAACTGCTTTTCCATGTCAGCTCCTCAATTGTTTACATACAGGTGATCCTTCTCAATTAATTTTTTTGTACTTTTCCGTTACTCCCCCCCCCCCCCCCCCCCCCCCAATCAATTTGTCTTCAAAACGCCCGCCCGCCCGATGTTTCTAGGCACTACTTCTCTTACTTAGATTATATTATGTTATGCATTTTTGAGATGCGAGCATCCAGACCCCCAAAGTATACACATCATTCTGACCTACATGTCCAACTAATCTGTATTTTTACTAAGGGATTGATTACTTGATGTTATGTAATTTTGAGATGCGAGCTTGCGAGCATCCAGACCACCAACCTATACACAGCATTCTGATCTATTTGTACGAATTCATGTGCATTCTACTTGTGCGAATTCATGTGGAGGCAATCAAACCACAACCACGCCAATTTGTTTCAACAAATCCTCACCGACATCGGCAACTTCTGAAAACGCGGTAATTCTTTTTTTCCATTTTTTTTAAATAATATAATTTCTTCTCACAGCTTGAAATTGTCACCAATTCTACGTAAATATGTAATCTAAGTGAGAAGTAATGCCTAGAAACATCAGGCGGGCGGGGGTTTTGAAGACAAATTGACTGGGGAGGAGGGGGGTATAGTCGAAAAGTACCAATTTTTTAAACGTGATTGCAATCACTATTAGACGAAAGAAACTTGGAAGTTGAAATTTGATAGGGAGGCTTCCTGGGACATTAAGAGACGATAGAAATGATGTGCTCTTTCCTAATCAGCAGAGTGACTTAAATTCTCTGATGTTCTACCAAGAAACATGTTCCATGTTGTGTCAAGATTTAGTGCTTAGGACTCAATTTGTATTTTCGTGTCGCTTATGGGCGCTGTTTCTTGGCAAAAGGCTACAACTTATATTTTCGGCACAAATTGTCACTGCGTTTTAGAAATAACATTTTCTCATTAACTATACTGCAAAATCGAACATTTGTATTGAAATCTTCTGAAAAAATCTGTAAATCAGCCTTCCCTGAGAATATCAGAAATTAATCTTCTCACATTCCCCTTTCAATTTAAATTAAACACAATTTATATTTAGCATCTGGTAAATTACAATTTTACTGGTAGTACAAAATATTTTGTTGAGGTAAACATTATGAATGGTGTACCTATTCCAAATCTTCAACGAAAAATGGGCGTTTCACTAGCTCACGTAAAAATCAAAATCTTGTTTTATCATTGGATAGTACTCAAGAAATAAAAGAGAGTTACCTTTCAAAATTTTTTAATATCTTAAAAAAAATATATATATATATATATAGTAATAATAATAAATAATTGTAAAAAAATAAAAGCGGAGGAGGAATGGGGTAGAATTGGACACCGTGTATTTCATGAAATCGTAGTTAAAATTAAAAATAAATAAACAACGAAAAACATATAAAATAATGAGAATACTACAGAGAAATAGCTGGATGAAAGTTCAGAAATTTCCAATACCTACTCCATCCATAGCTTTAGCGGTTTTGTTTTGACAAAAGCTCTCAAAATCGGTGGGAATTCACGAGGATTAGGCAGTGTGATTCCTTCGTGGGAAATTCGATTCATCTACCTAAAAATCCGTTCTTTGGTTTGGTATCACATATTTATTTTTCGATAGAGTTGCCTGGGAAGTGTCAAATTTGCAAGCAAACGAGATATTGATATCCAAAATTTGACAACATGGTAGGCAAATAATTTGTAAATGGTAACGATTAGGGTATTTTCAGGGACTTGGTTTGTTGAATAGGTATTGATTTTTTTTATTGGTTTTTAATTTGACTTTTGGGCGATTTAAGGGATCTTTCCCGTTTTTTAGAACAAGATTGAAAATAAAATACTGAGGGGACTCGATTGCCTCTTCCTCACATGTTCCAATCAGCTAAGTGGGTATTTCATTATTTTAACAGGACCTATGTTCTTTAGATCTTTGGAGACATTAAACACTAGTACTTTTCATGCTACTACTGATTATATAAGTTCATTATTCAACGTATAATTGATAACATAAACAGAACATGAGGACACAAATTACAGAATTGATAACATTAGTAAAAATTTCGCTTACCATACTTGAGACGTTTGGGAACAGACCAAGTCGTGAAATCTGCATTAAGAATCATGCACACTTCCATCCAATTTTGGGCAATTTCATTCCGATTCTTGTAAGCCTCTAAGCTTTTATCCCAAAGGGTGGGTCGGTCGCGTACAGCACTTATCAACAATTCCACATCATAGTCGGCCATGTTGAGAGTGACGAAAGAGAGATCGAAGTTGTGTCGTGAACTGGGGGGCGAGAGCCGTTTTCGCTCCTCGTGCGATGTGGTATCCCCACTCTTTCCTTGGCATTCCGAGGGGAGACGAGTCTCCCCGGCTCGATGTGCGCGTGTCTCCGACTCGTGAGACGTTTACGCTCTCGCTCTCCGTCTGAAAGCTCAATATTGCCCCCTCTGCACTATGATGTTGCGAGCATCTCTCCCGCTCAGGAGCGACAGACGTACGTCTCCTCGAGTCAATGCAGTGTTGCCAATTTGCTCGGAGCATTAGGGAGTTATGGTCTTTAGAAACATTGTTGTTGACGTGTCTTTCACTGTTGTTGATGTACCTTGTGCCACCTCTTCCGCTCCACAATTCGCACCCCGCACCATTATCCGGCCAAAAATGATTAATATATGTCAGAAATAGCAGGGTAGGGGAAACAAGTGTACCTTGGGACAACATTGTTGACCCAAGGTGTGTACCTTGGGATACCTAGTTGTGCACCTTCGGACGGATGAAAAAATCCATAAAAAACGAAATCTGTAAACGTTTAAAATATATAATATATATATAGCAACGAATTTCCAGTCACATGTATTAAGTGGAAGAAAAAATCGTAAAGTATAGCTGACTGCCTATTCACAACGATCAGACCACAGTCTTACGTATTCCCTCTCCAAGTGAGTTTATCAGCGTGTGTGTACGGGAAGTAGGTACTCATCTCATTGGTTGCTTGATGTACTTAGTTCCCTAGCTGCTTGACATATGGAGAGAAATAACGTTTTGGAATGTCCTCCATCTCCCTGCCACCCGTGAGTTTCCATAGTGAAGCCCTTTCCCAGTTGGTGTACGACAATGCAGACTTAAATGTGCACACCGAACTGTGTGACTCTTAATCTGCAGTTGTACAGAGTCAAAAGGTTCCCAGTGGTGTGTCGCATGTGTATGAACTTGAGGATGGAAGCCTATAGCTACCGCTCCTATCAATCCCCTCACTCAGGACAGCAGTCCAAATAATATGGTAAAACCCTACGAACCTTGATGTGGCTCTACCGCGCACACATGGGTCTCTCAGGAATAGGTGAGTCGAATTTTTACATGAAAAAGTGACAAGAAAACTGCCTTATGAAATCACATTCATTGGTTACCAGCCATTTATTAATTTCCCACCATGCGATTACAATAATACAGTTACAGCTTGATGTGTACTAAGGAAACAGTGAAATTCGTAGGACAGCTAATCCTCATTTAACCTTCTACAAACCTCTCTATCTTAAAGCGAGGGAGATCAAGGACAATCTTGAAAGCCATTGTCTGCCCTCGTGAATGTACGTCTGGGGGCTTTCTACCATTTTATGTCGTTTATAGGCGCTGTAGGGTCATCATGAAAAGGAGTAGCATAACAGATCTGTACTAATTTATCCTGTTCTCAGTACAGAAAATGTTATAACAGGTCACGCTTATGTTAGAGATTTTAGAGCCCACCTTCTTGCTCCTCGCTAATATTGAAGACTATTCGATTTCCGTATTCTGAAATAGAACATGTGCAGTATGGCAGGTTGTAGTTATGTGAATGATCAGTCATTTCAGTGTAGAGCTCTGTAATAGTAGGCAATGCATAGGTCGTGGATTCTGAACCTTATTTAGAAATGAAATGGAAATCAGTTAAGTCAGACTCGTAGAGATATTCTCCCACCCGCAATGATGTTTATTGTGCAATTGGCAAAAATCGGTCAATTTGTTGAAGAAGTGTCTAATTCCCAAACGCAGTCAAAAAGCGTGAGAGAATGAATGCACTGTACAAGGAGACGGCAATCCGACTGTTGGCTTGGCCCAAATTAGACGGTATCATACATTTCGTGGCTTGACATCTTTTATACGCTGAGATTCTTTTTGGGATATCACACTTTTTTGGTAGTCTAGGAGGGTAATGTAAGGGCTGCTACGGCATTTCATTCAGCATTTGTTCGAGAAATGCTCCTTATCAAATTTAAATTTCGTAGGGTGTTCAGGAGAGAATTTTATCCACTCGGGTGATCAGGAATGAGCCCACCTGAAAGAAAAGAGCGTGCCATGTTTTTTTTTCCTTTCATTACCTTCCGGGAAGGCAGCGCTATGATACGCGAAACTGGGAATGATAGATGTTTTCACCTCTTCACCTTTCAGGAAGGTGATGGAGATTGAAGATGTGAAAACTATCATCAGAGGGAAGATAAAAGTTAAAAAAAAAAAGAGGTAGGTTATTCCGGAGTCCGGGTAATGAGGAGTGGATAAGGGCGTGTATACTGTACTGTGAACAGTTCGAAGGCGACAAACAGCTGACCTCCAACGATAACATGTAGGTGCTATTCCACAAGAGAAAGTATGCCAAGTTCGTCTCTTTATTAACCACGGAAATATCGAAAGTGATTGAACTGCCACGTCAAAGCAAATTACAAAATTATTGCAATATTTGACGGACGAAGTGAGACTCTGACTCGGCTAGCATTTTTGGTCAGTGCGTGTGCTTCCATGTGCGTTCAGTGCTACAGGCCACGATTTCAGAGCTACCAACTTGAAATTTGGTAGATATACTTTATACATCCGGAATTAACCTTAAAGTTTTTGGTGATATCACGGCTCAAAATAGAAGAAACATGGCGTCGACACCAATTGAAAAATATGGGTACATTTTTGAGGTTATAGACCTGAAACTTTGTAGGTAGAATCCCTACACACCCTGGATTCGCTTCTAAAATGGTTTTGAAATAGTTTTTGGCGCCAGATGGTGGCGCCAAGGCGTCACCTCCAAGTTACAACATACATTTTTGAAGCTATCGAAATTAAATTTAGTAAGTAGACGCCTTACACACCCCGAATCGGTTGTACAGTTTTTGATGGCACCACTGTACCAAATGGTGGCTCCACAGATTCACCACCATGATACTAGACAACCAGTATTTCAAATCACCTGAGGAACCTGGTCAGCGGACCAAAAACTAGTTTTAAAATAATTTTTTATTTAATAATAAAAAGGATCATCATTGATAGTAACAAACCGTAATGTGATAATAATCGCTTAAAAAATGCAAAAATCGTTAAATTTATATTATTTATATTTCATATAATTTACATTATTTCATAAAACTATTACTAGGAAAAAGTTCTTGCATGCATGTTAGCTAAACTAGTAAATTTGGTATGGTTAAAGTGACTAGTTAACTATGTCAGATAATCGATAAAAATTGGTAAATATCTTAAAATTACTTTGTATAGCGGATTTTTTTTTTAAATTATTGCCATAAATTTCATGGAGACCTAACAATCATTTAATACAATAAATAAGTAGTAGAAATAACATAAGTGATTAATGCAAAAAAATTATGACATATAGCTCATATGGTTATGATAAACGACAAGATCTTTTTATTCGTTTTATGTGACCATTCAGAACTTTAAAAACGTTATCCACTCTTCATGAACTATGTTAATTAGAAAAACAGGGCGCATCTGCTCATATTAGTTTCCGTCAGAATTTTCGGGTGGGGAATTAATAAAGAATCCGCCACAAAGAATATATGTCTGCGCCAGAACGGTATAATGGGCCACAATAAGACGGTGAAATGAAATAATGGGCCGACTTCAGGAATTGCTGGAAGGATTCCCAGTGAATGATGGATCGGAAGGGTTTACATATTTATCTCAACTTCCAACTCTTCTCCGGGATATTTTTCGCATTCCAAAGCAATCAAATGAATGCGGGAGATTACAAATCTTCAGGAGAAAGTGCACGATTAAGAAACAGTCAATTTTTTCGGTGACTGTGACTATTGATGAAAAATAGAAAATATCCCAAATTATTATATTTTCTTGGATGTTGAATAAGTTACGTAAACTAACACCATTGCATTCAGCGTAAGAAGAAACCATTGAAAATCATGGGCCGCACTTGAGTTTATCAAAAGTTGTTTTTGTATCTATTTTCGGACTATTTTTAGAACATTTATCTGACATGTAATGGTCACGCCGCTTTTATGTTTTGTAACAATACTCACCAATAATAGATCAAAATATCCTCCGAAGTCTTCATTGCTGGCCTTTATCTAAATAAACCACAAAATATCCACTTGTTTTTCAATTTATCCAATTTTTGTTATCACCTGTTTAAATAGTTTATTTATCACTATTGGGTTGTTCTTATCATTGTTTTCAACTGTGCTGTGGTTCCGCACAGCTCGATCGGGAGATAGGATATAATCCGTCATTCCCATTAGACCCGCTTGTCCCACTCTTTGTTCACCTATTCTAATTTATTCGCATTGTTATTTATTGTTATTATTATTAACATTTATATTAATATAATACTTAATTTATTTTCTATCAAACGGACATCAATAGTGTGAATTTGTGACAAGTGCTTTAATCGTTCTCGAACATTCTACAGCCTTCTGCGCAGGCCCTTGGCGCATCGTCCGGCCATCGCCGCCATTATCAAACGAATTCTCCTAACAGCTACAACTATCTTTCGCCTTTTTCTAAATATCTTTTCATCACGTTATTCGACAATAATCCTCAGTTTTTCATTTCATTTTATCATCTGTCGTCCATTTGACGTAAGAGTGAACCGGAATTTGGTGTCAGTATCTCGACCAACCATTTCCTGGGATTTTCGTGTACTCTACGTCTGGAACTGTACCGCATTGCCTGACCTACCTCAACCACTACCAACAGACCGTAGAGGGTTTACTACGAGTCCGATTCAACACTTGGACAGACGACAGTTGAACGAAGGAAGGATATTTGTCAGAGGTAAAACCAGCAGACGACCAGGTAACGCCCGTTGCGAGGTAAATGCTTTCAAGTACCTACCATATCTGATCTTTTCTCCTACCTCCGACTTGTTCACACTTACCTGCCACGTCATTGTCTTTGGTACCCATTACGAATACGTGATTCTCCGACCTACCAAAACCTACTTATCTTCCTGTCAGGATTTCATCATTCGATCATCGAACCCTACGAACTGTTTAAACAAAAGGCGATCCGACTTGTTACTAGTTGTAGCTAATATAAAGTACATTTTGTTTGCAACATCTCTTTCCGTTTCAGTGGCCACTTAGGTACTTAGGCAAACCCTAGGAAATATTACACCTTGTCTTTGAGTACAATTATATTCTGCACCTTATCTGCATTAACTTAACTCTATCTTTTTTTATTATTCTACCAACATCCATATATCTTTTTCTCCCGTTTAGAAGGGAGTGGTCCTTCGAGTAGAAAAATCCAACATCCATCCTTTTACTTCTGGAATTCGGTAATTGGTGCTCACACACCCCACTGATCCAACCATTTGGTCCATCGAGCCGTGGATGTGAACTAGTACCTAGGATTCAGTATTTACCTACCTATCTTTGAATACCTACATAGATATTGAACCCAATTACTTACCAACACTTTATATACCTAAGTAGGTACTTAATTCGTATCTTCCCTTATATTTATTATCTCTCTTTTGCTATTTTCATCCATTTGTTTGTATTTATCTGTCTATTTATTGAAAGATTTTTCTTGGTGATATATATATCTGTGATACTTTCTATTTATTTGTGTGTAATACCTATTTTGTGGTTTAACCTGAAATTGGTTGCTAACAATTTAGTATTTTCAAACCATTGGTGAGTTTTCTACCGTATTCTTCGTTTGTTGACTGTTGAACATTCATTATGGCTGGGGGAGAACCTGATCCTGAAATTGCAGTTAGAGGTATCAATAAGATTCAACGCACCATTCGTAACATCGGTGCAGATATTACAGCTATCCGCAACAAGGGTTTTGCTGCTACTACTTCCTTATCAGATCGAAATATTTTTAGGGGTATGCATAAATCATTAGACAGAATGTATGACAGGTTTATGGAAAAATGGGAAGAAGCTGAAGAATATGCTTTGGATCATCAACTCACTTTCCCAACAGCTGAGGATAATGCCTTTCTGGAATCCGTTAAGGCATGTTATTATGATGCTTTAGGGTATGGTATTCAAATTTTCTCCGTACCAGTTACCAATACCTCTGACCTTTCTAATCATAACACCAATCAGTCTGTCGTTTCTACGCCTCGTGCCATACTACCTAAAATTCAAATTAAACCATTCAAAGGTGATATCTCCACATGGACCACCTTCAAACAAATGTTTGTTTCTCTGATCATGGGGGATGATAATATCACTGACGCAGAACGGTTTCATTACCTCATCTCTTTCTTGGATGGTCCAGCATTGGATTGCATCAAACATATTCCCGTTGATGAAGCTAACTTCCTTCAAGCATGGGATTCGTTATCAAAAACTTATGATCATCAGAGAAAAATTGCATGCCATCATTTAGATAGGCTTCTGTCTTTTAAACCTAGCTGTAATAAACCTACTTCTGAATCGTTGCAAACCTATTTATCTAACGTCACGGAGACAGTGATGTCCCTCCAAAATCTAAAAATCCCACACTTCGAGCAGTACCTATTATGTGAGATAGCACTCCGAGGATTAGACCAGCGAACTAGGGAAGCTTTTGAAATCTCCATTTCTAACACTACCTTCCCTACATTTGATATGTTGAAAAAATTTGTGCAGGATAGGTGCCATGCCCTTAGGATGAGTGAGGAAGTACACCCTTCTCATTCCAAACCATCAAATAACGCTTCTCAACGCATAACACCCTATAAACCACCTAACAAATTTTCTCCTCCTAAACAAGTTTTGCTCACTACCAAAACTGATCGTACTGTTAGTCATTCAACTAGTCCTCGCAATGTTTCCAAGCCAACACCAACTTCGACCTTAGAGTGTTACATATGCAAAGGTACTCACATCATATCTAGTTGTTCTAGATTTAAGCAAAGCACCCCTTCACAACGCCTAGACCTTTTGAAAGGGTTTTCAGGGTGTCGAAACTGTCTTCATCTGTTTCATAAAACTAACGAATGTACCTCTAAATTCAGCTGTCGCCTCTGTAAGGGTCGCCACCATTCTGATTTACATTTAGATCATGTACCTAGGACTGGAGATCAGTCAACACAAGACCGACCATCAACTTCTGTACCATCACCATCTACCTCTACCCCTTCATCATTTGTAGGCACTAGCACTTCTTCTGGAAAACGGGGAGGTGTTCTTTTAGGTACTGTGTGTGCCTGCATTGAGGACGCCCAGGGTGAACTTCAATGTTTTAGAGGGCTTTTAGATCCAGGGAGCCAGTTCAGTTTTATCACCACTAGTTGCGCCAAGAAACTGGGAAAATCAACCCGGCCTTATACCGGAACCATTTCTGGTGTCAATTCATCGCATTTACGCAATATATCTGGCAAAGTTAATATTGCCTTTTCATCTCAAACTGATCTGCCTCTTCTAAAAACCGAAGCCATTGTTATACCAACCATAACCCCACCTTTACCACAAGTCCCTTTGGACGCTGCCTTCTGGCAGGATTATCTGTCATATCCACTGAGTGACCCACAGTTCACTCAGACGTTACCCATTTCTTTCCTCATAGGAGCAGACCTATACCCAGAGGTAATTACCAGTGCGCCAATTGTCATCCATGACAATGGACCACGCCTCATTGATACCATTTTCGGATTTACGGTCATGGGTAAATTCTCCTGTGATGATATTACATCTCACTCTGTCTCTTTGTTATCAGTGTCTGACACTACTGACCTAATTGAAAAATTTTGGGCCATAGAGGAGCCAAGTATCGAGCCTACTGTATCTCCTGCAGATGAGGCATGTGAGAAGCATTTTTTAGACCATCATTATCGTACCTCTTCTGGCCAGTACGTTGTATCCTTGCCATTTAAATCACCTGATCCATCCATTACACCAAACATCTCTGCTGCCATTCGTCGTTTTCATGCCTTGGAAGCTAAATTTCTCAAAAACCCTCAATTACACCTAGAGTACTCTGCATTTATGCAGGAATATTTGGATTTGGGACATATGAGTCCAGCCAAAAGTGATCCATCTTATCTAATACCTCACCATCCTGTCTACAAGGATGATGGAACAGGTGGCCAAAAATTAAGAGTGGTTTTTGATGCAAGTTTTCGGACAGCTTCAGGGTCTCTCAATGAACACCTGCTTACTGGCCCTAAGTTGCAAGCCGACCTTGGCAATATTATATTAAATTTCCGTCGCCACAAATATGTTGTATCCTGTGATGTGGTTAAAATGTTCCGTCAGATACTAGTTACACCTACTGACCGAAAATACCAACAAATAGTTTGGCGCTTCCAACCCACAGACCCGTTGACTTTCTACGAATTAAACACTGTTACGTATGGACTTACCAGTTCCCCATATCAAGCGCAACGTGTTCTCCATCAGCTCGCCACCGATGAAGGTCTCCGCTACCCAGCTTGTGCAACTATCCTTCGTGAAAACACATACGTCGATGATTTAGTTTTCGGAGCAGATTCAGTTAATGAAGTGGTTACCTTAAAATCAGACCTGGTGCATTTGTTATCCCTTGGAGGTTTCTCCTTGAGCAAGTGGAAAACAAATCACCCACCCTTGCTTCAACTGGAGAACACTTCACAACCACATATGGCTCTAGGTCTTGAAGAAGGATCTATAACTAAAATATTAGGTATGAGTTGGGACCCTAATTCAGATGCCTTTTGTTACCAGGTCTCCAAACCACAAGATGGATTCACTAAACGTATCATACTCTCCATTATCGCTAGATTGTTTGACCCGCTTGGTTATCTGGCCCCAGTGGTCTTTCATGCCAAGAAGATTTTGCAGGATACGTGGAAGGAAGGAGTCGGATGGGATGAAGTCGTACCAGATTTCCTAAAAACCAGATGGACTCAGTTTGTCAATGATTTCTCTTCTCTCGAGCTTATCTCAGTGCCTCGAATGTTTCCCATATCATCAACCTCGTATCAATTGGTATGTTTTTGCGATGCCTCTGAAGACGGATATTGCGCTGTGACATACCTTAGAACGACTCAGGATTCTCAAATAACAATGTCTATACTGAAGGCAAAAACTCGCCTTGCTCCTCTCAAAACTCTTACCATACCTCGTTTGGAGTTATGTGCTACTGTTCTTTTGTCACAACTAATCAAATCTTTAGAACCTGTAATCAAGTATTATACCATCAATGATATATTTTGTTTCTCCGATTCAACCATTGTCTTATCGTGGTTGAACACTCAACCTCACCGGCTCCAAATCTTCGTCGCCAACAGAGTGCAACAGGTTTTGAGCGTCACCAAACCAGATTGGTGGTTTCACATTAAGGGTGTGGAAAACCCTGCTGATGTAGGATCGAGAGGAGCGCTGCCCTCTGCATTGGTGAATCATCCACTGTGGTGGTCAGGACCTGAATGGTGTTATCAGCCTGTATCTACTTGGCCGCATTCAATGACCTTACCCCCTGACATTAATGTCCCTGAACTGAGACCTGAACCACAGGTGACCTTAGCTACTATAAACCAACATGCAGAATTTATCGATTTTACCAACAGATTTTCATCCTATAATAAACTTATACGAGTCTTGGCCTATGTTCGTAGGTTTATTCACAATACTCGGATCCCGAAGCGAAAGCGAAGAAAACGACGAATTGGAAATGTCACTTCAACGGAATTTGAGCGTGCTCAAGAGCTCTGTATCAACTTGGTCCAGCATCATCATTATCCGGAAGCATTTAAGCATGGTTCATACTCATTACCAGCTGAACTGAAGAAGTTGGCCATATTCACTGACCACGTTGGGTTACTCCGGGTTGGTGGACGTTTGGACAATTCTCCCTTACCTTTCGAGCAGAAGCATCCAGTTCTTCTACCTTCTAGATGTCATCTGACAAATCTCATCGTGGACCATATTCACAAAAGCAACTTCCATGCAGGACCAACTGCAATGCTTGCATTTCTCCGTCAGAGATTTTGGATACCACGGGCTCGTAATCTGGTGAGGTTACACAAATCTAAATGTATTACATGTATTAGATATTCCAACGTCATCACCAAGCCCTATATGGGAAATTTACCCGCTTCACGCTTTAACAGTGTTCGTCCTTTCCTCACCTGTGGAGTGGACTTTGCAGGTCCGTTTATGTGCCGCACATCATCCAATCGTAAGGCCAGCGTTACCAAGTCATACCTATGTCTTTTTATTTGCCTTTCATCACGGGCTGTGCACCTTGAACTGGCCATTTCTCTGTCAGTGGAGTCTTTTTTAGACGTTTTCGATCGATTCGTATCAAGAAGAGGTCTGCCTGCTCAAGTCTTCTCTGACTGTGGTACCAATTTTGTAGGGAGTTCAGGTTATCTGCAAGAGGTTTATAAATGGTTTAACAGCAATGAGAACCAGTCATCTATTATTAATCATACCAGCCACCTTAAAGTTAAATGGAGTTTCAATCCACCGTCTTCACCACACATGGGAGGTAGTTGGGAGTCCCACATCAAACTAGCAAAAACCCTTTTGTTTAAACAGTTTGGTAATCAAACTTTTACACAACCCGAATTGTCTACGATGTTTACCAAAGTGGAGGCTATCATCAACTCCAGACCCCTGCAACCATTGTCTGACAGTCCAGAAGATTTGGAAGTTCTAACTCCGGGACATTTCCTGATCGGACAACCACTCAATGCCGTTCCTGAGTATGACTTAACTCATATTCCAACAGGACGGCTCAACCGCTGGCAATTACTCCGAGAGAGAGTCCAGCATTTTTGGAAGAGGTGGAGACACGAGTACCTCAGCTCATTGCAGCCTCGGAATAAATGGTCAACCAAATCACCAAATCTCGGAATCGGAGATGTTGTGCTCCTTCGAGACTCCAACACCTCACCATGTAGCTGGCCTCTAGCCAGGATCCAACAAGTCCACCCTGGATCAGACAACATCGTCCGTGTGGTGACTGTCAAGACCAGTCGTGGAGTCTACAGGAGATCCATCGTTAATTTGGTTCCCCTGCCAGTCCAGAGTGCGTCTCCTGTCTACTGAATCACCCCATCAGCTGCCAGCGAGTCCTGTTCCAAAACAGGGGGGAGTATGGTCACGCCGCTTTTATGTTTTGTAACAATACTCACCAATAATAGATCAAAATATCCTCCGAAGTCTTCATTGCTGGCCTTTATCTAAATAAACCACAAAATATCCACTTGTTTTTCAATTTATCCAATTTTTGTTATCACCTGTTTAAATAGTTTATTTATCACTATTGGGTTGTTCTTATCATTGTTTTCAACTGTGCTGTGGTTCCGCACAGCTCGATCGGGAGATAGGATATAATCCGTCATTCCCATTAGACCCGCTTGTCCCACTCTTTGTTCACCTATTCTAATTTATTCGCATTGTTATTTATTGTTATTATTATTAACATTTATATTAATATAATACTTAATTTATTTTCTATCAAACGGACATCAATAGTGTGAATTTGTGACAAGTGCTTTAATCGTTCTCGAACATTCTACAGCCTTCTGCGCAGGCCCTTGGCGCATCGTCCGGCCATCGCCGCCATTATCAAACGAATTCTCCTAACAGCTACAACTATCTTTCGCCTTTTTCTAAATATCTTTTCATCACGTTATTCGACAATAATCCTCAGTTTTTCATTTCATTTTATCATCTGTCGTCCATTTGACGTAAGAGTGAACCGGAATTTGGTGTCAGTATCTCGACCAACCATTTCCTGGGATTTTCGTGTACTCTACGTCTGGAACTGTACCGCATTGCCTGACCTACCTCAACCACTACCAACAGACCGTAGAGGGTTTACTACGAGTCCGATTCAACACTTGGACAGACGACAGTTGAACGAAGGAAGGATATTTGTCAGAGGTAAAACCAGCAGACGACCAGGTAACGCCCGTTGCGAGGTAAATGCTTTCAAGTACCTACCATATCTGATCTTTTCTCCTACCTCCGACTTGTTCACACTTACCTGCCACGTCATTGTCTTTGGTACCCATTACGAATACGTGATTCTCCGACCTACCAAAACCTACTTATCTTCCTGTCAGGATTTCATCATTCGATCATCGAACCCTACGAACTGTTTAAACAAAAGGCGATCCGACTTGTTACTAGTTGTAGCTAATATAAAGTACATTTTGTTTGCAACATCTCTTTCCGTTTCAGTGGCCACTTAGGTACTTAGGCAAACCCTAGGAAATATTACACCTTGTCTTTGAGTACAATTATATTCTGCACCTTATCTGCATTAACTTAACTCTATCTTTTTTTATTATTCTACCAACATCCATATATCTTTTTCTCCCGTTTAGAAGGGAGTGGTCCTTCGAGTAGAAAAATCCAACATCCATCCTTTTACTTCTGGAATTCGGTAATTGGTGCTCACACACCCCACTGATTCCGAACATGTTATGTTCTTCACTAGTTTTCCATCAACCGCAATCTGCACCTTCATTGCGAATGGGGGAAAAAATATTTGAGGCGAACTGTTTTGTTTTGCAGACTATTGTCCCGTTGTTCGTTGTTAGGAACCAGTGTGCGGCATTCCGAAATCATAACAATTACCATGCCAGCGGGCAATAAACCCAATAGGTACGTTGTTCACCTTATTATGGGACACGAACGGATGATCGCAAAGCAACCCGGATGGTCTTATTCGATTCAGTGAACCCCGTTGACCATGAATCAAACGAGAAAAACCCTTTTAGTTTGAAAGTTTTCTTGATCTCGATTTTAAATATTTCAGCCCTTAAATTCTATCCTATAGTGATGATCCAATGTGACGACGAGATTACTGGTGCATTCCCGGTGGTTGTATAATTTTTCGACCATATTTCATAAAGTTCCGTCCAATAGATTCGGAGAAAAGCTTGGAATAGCGTCCGGCGGATGGATTTTTTATTTTTATCTACCCAATTAGTTTTATTTTTTATTCGATTTTTGGAATTGATTTCCCACAGTTTAGAACTAGTAGAAGCTGAGATAATTAAGAATTTAAATTTTGAATTGAAAACACACCCGTGGACGAAACTGGCTATATGCAGACCAGACATTCATATTTTTGACTTTCGGACGAAGGCGAAGTTTCATGATAATTTCAGGCTTCCATCAGGAAGGCTGTCCGTGTGGAGACATAAAACCCATGAATAATTTATGACAAAGTGAGGAGAGAGAAAAAAAACTATAACGCGGACAATTCTATGGATCTGGAAGAATAGAATGGAAATGGTGATTCCCCTACGGAGGGACCTTATCCGTATTATTCGTTCAAGTCTATTGTTACGGAGTCGAAAGGTTCACGTGGAAAGCACTCAGAAGGCGAAGTGAGTGAAAGAAAGACGGGGAGCGAAGTCTGGAAGTAAACAACCCAAGTTTTCTCAAAGAGTCGCTTTCCGCAAGAGGAATCGGAGACTGTGGGACTTAGCTAAAGTCCAAAACGAAAGTGCGTCCGGGTTGCAGTTGACTGCCCACATAGGAGTTTCGGTTTTAGAAATGACTGTTTATCTTGGAGGTCACCCTCATTTCGGACTTGGAGACGGAAACACAAACGAACTCAAGGTAGAAGTGAAAAAATCGAGGCAAGCGACTAAAAATTTAGGGGTTTTCAGAAAAACTTTCACAAGTTGACAATACGTGTTTTGCGAATTTTCGCAGCAAATAAAGCTATCTCAATGGTTCAACGAATTAAAAAACGTCTGCCAAGTTGGGTGGGCAGTGTAGCTTCCTTACATATTGTAACACGGACGTTTAGAATAGTTGAAGCACAAAGTACGAGTCAAAACAATTAATAAGTCAATGTTAAAAAAAGTTTGTGCATGCGCAGTGACTACTATTAATCCAACGACAATATAATTTGTAGGTGAACTTCTACGAGCTAAACTTCACAACTCCTGAACATTTCATAAAAGTCGGTCCGTTTACCAATCGTGATTTAAATTATAAAGCTTTTTACTTGAACAAAAATATACTCACTAACCTACCGAGTTTGAACGAAATCGGACCCACAGATGATGAAAAATCGACATTATGAGAAATTAACATTTGCGCATGCGCACAGGCTACTGTTGATTCGGCGGCATTGAAAATTATAGGATACCATCTAGGAGCTAACCCACACAATCTCTGAAAATGTCATTGAAATCGGACTGAAACTTAGTATAGTTTCGGGCATGACAAGGATTTACCGCAGACAGACAGACAGGGGACCGAAATTGATCATTGAGTTCTGAAACGGAAAAAGCAAGTGAAAATTTAGATTTTTGAGCAACAGTTGAAGATGTAGAGTGAGCGAAGCAAGCAACATCCCTACAGATTTCAAATCACCCTTGGTGATCCACCGTTTCCAATCATTATACATGTCCAACTCAACAGTCAAGACCATCGGATCTTTACAGCCATACCATAGTTTCTTTGAAGTAAGGACTCCTTCTTTAAAGCACCTACTCTGAACGTACCTACTCCTTCTCTAAAAAACACCCTTCTCCCAACGATGTCGACAGATGAACAACTTCCATTGCACTCAGGCTTGCCCGGAAACGGTGATTGACGATAATCCTGTGAATACAGTGGTGTTTGCAAGTGATTACCTTATTGTAGTTTTCGTCCAGGCTAACGGGACTTTCAAAAGCCTGTGACCTTTCTACCCTGATGTCTGGTTGTCCCCACTCTCATCCCCCACTTTTCTACACCATGTGCTAAACTGAAGGCTTCATTCCATGGCTTCATTCTTCATACAACGCTCAAGTGCTCATAATGTTTGTATCAAAACGCTATTTCTATGATTTACAAATTACTGAAACTTTAGTTACTGAATAGGCTCCTGTTTTTTTTTTCCACTTGGCCAACCAGCCCTTTTTTTCTTGGATGGAGGCAAGAAGTTTCTACTTAATACTTGCTAAAGTGGGATCGCAAAGCCTTGTTGCTGTTGCTACAGCACCTTCTGGAATTGCAGCTACTCTTCTCACTAGTGGTCGCACAGCCCATTCTGTTTTCAAACTACCTCTCGATTTACACCATGTCGAAACTCCAACTTGCAATGTACCCAAAAAACAGTGATCGAGCTACGATGCTTAAACACTGCAAGCTTATTGTATGGCCAAACAGCAGGTCTATTCGTGTCTACGAGTGGTGGGATCATCTTGGATTTCTCCTCAAGGGGGAATAAGCGATTTTAAATGTTTTTACTTCAACCCGAACCGAGGGGCGTAGGGCGGGAAGGGGGTGGGAGCCCGTTTTAATGCGCGTTTTTTGGCCGAACACTCGACCTTCTTTCCGCTGCCATTAAAATTTGATTGAGAACACTTCGTATGTCACCAAAATAGTTACGTTTCTGGACCCACAGAAAACGATGGTGCCGTTAAAATTGCCGAAAGATGCTGTCTTCTTGGAGAAATCAGCAAGAATATGCGGGAAATGACCAAAAAAAATCGTTCCCTGCTATGGGTTTTTCCGCCTTAGAGCCAGTAAATTACGACGGTTTTGGCTCAGGTTGGTCCTAAAATGCTTGGTCTAGTTTCAATTCGCTCCTATGCGAGTTTCGAGACGCGAAACTCTTTTTTCCGATTGTAGTAAACGAAAATGTAGACGAAAACGTTGGTCGCTCTTCCTTATTCCTTTGCAACGGAGTTACCTGATCTTTGCGTTCGAACCTTTTGAAGGAAGGAGCCTCTCGCGTTTGAAAGACACTTCAACAGAATAATAGATGGGTAAAACAAATAATTAAAAACATTTATCATCCGAAAAAAAAAAAAAAAAGTCTGTCAAGTTGAGTTGAGAGGGCAGTATAGCTTCCTTCACTTATAAAATTTTACATTCTTGGCTCCACATAATCTTAATCGGATTGCCTTTCTACGCAGATAAATGGCATATCTTTATTAAACCTAATAAACTTTTCGTGGTCCTACATAGATAACGCAGCAAATTATTGCGCTTATGTCCCACTCTACAGTAAAGACCATCGCATCTAAACAGCCATACCAAACGAGCGAAGCGAGCAACATCCCTTACACATCTAAAATCACCCTTAGTGATCTGCCGTTTTCAATCATTCTAGATGTCCAACTCAACACTAAAGACTATCGAATCTATACAGTCATACCGAGCGAGCGAAGCAAGCGAGAAAACTAGGATAGTAATAGATAAACCAGAAGGGGCAACTACCTACATAAAACTCGTTAAAAAGTGTTACTGTTATAAGGATACGCTGAGGGGGTTTTTATTGGGAAATAGGAAATAGTAATTAGGTATAAATAATTGAACCTCTCATGGGATAGGGAGCAATAAAAGCGGAGATATAGGATGTTGTTAGCAATGATAGGGGGGGGGGGGGGGGCACGGCAGGTGTTTCCTACTCCGTCCTCCTAGCAGATCAATAACCCATACGGCACTCAGAAGTTTCGGGGTATCAACTTGAGAGATGAAACTCAAGTGTATATTATATAGTAAGCCAGTTTATTTCATAATAGTGGTTTACAGCGAATTTTCGTACGAAATCGTAATTTCGTAGAATTATTATAGAATGAAAAGTTTCGAAAAGTTTTTTCATTGAAATCCGTTTCGAGGTATTCTGAAACTAATCTCAAGGCTCAAATAAATTTTATTAACTATAAAACAGAACATTGAAAAATTTATGAACCACGTACGTATGAAGAGCGTACTCAAATTTCATTAAAATTTGCTTAAAAAACTGTAGAACAGCAAAAAAAGCTAAAAAACCCAAAGTCCCTTCTTGAATAGTAGATAATTATTTAGAACACGTTATTTGCCATAAAAGTAATAGTGAACAATGTCTTTGTGCTCTTAAAGCTCAAATTTAAAAAAAAATGAAATTATCCTATACAATATTTTACAAAAATTCGCTCATACGATTATGCTGCATGACTGGAACTTTTTTAATGTATCTATAGCGGTTACATACTGAAATTCAGTCACATTACCAATTGCCTAGGATGGTAATACTTGATCAAAGGGAAGGTTGGAGTGTCACCAGAACATGTGATACATTGTTCGGTGTGACCATAGTTGAGAAATGTTGAAGAATAAGGAGCAAGACGGGAGATGTTTTTGAATTCAGCGCAACAAGAGACATAAGATTCTGGTGAAGTGGTGCAAAAAAAACTCTAGACGCAGGACAGTGTACTAAATGTGAACAATATAACGTTCTAGTCATGCAGTATGATCTTGTGAGCGAGTTTTTGTAAACTATCGAATTGTATTTATGTAGAATTGTTCTGAAACATGAGCACTTTGACTTCAAAGAAATGATCAACTATCAATTTTATCACAAGAAAAATAAATAAATAAATATTTAAAATAAACAAATAAACTCTTTCTAACTGCTATAAGAACGGATATTGTGGATAAAAATTTGGAAATAATTACTAGTAAGTATATTAGTTATTGTGTGGCAGGAAAATCTGAAAGTGTAATGATGTTGGAAATGTGTTTATTGTAAAATGCTTACGTAGAATGCGAAACCCCCAAATTTGATGAATAAATCAATTTTTGAATTGATTAACAAATGAAGCGAGTCTCTACTTCGATTTGGTATGCAATAGTATAATACATCATGTCCCGCTCTTGGTGTGATTTCTTTTCTTTTCTTATTTTTTTAATGAAACCTGACTGAGAGAGAAGTAAAACGCTGCCAACAGTACATTTGCACTCCAAACCGTTCCCGAGATATGAGTTTCTGATGTTTTTTTTTTTTTTTTTTTTTTTTCATGAACCCCTTTTTTGCTAAGATTTCTCCCCTTTTAATTAACGTTTACCTGTCGAAGACCAGAATTTTGGAATCAACGCTAAATTTGCTTTGATAATGCATGATTTTGAGATTTATTTGCCTAACACTATTCAGACTCATTAATTGTAAAACAAACGTTAAATCTTTTAGAAATGGAAATTCGAAAAAACATTCAAAAATTTAGCCACCCGCAAGAATAATCTTGGAGACTGTCACCTTTCACTAAGCTGCTCCATTTAATAATCTTTCCAACAGTATAATCAACTAACCTTTTTGTTGAATAGAGGAGAAAATTATGTTTTAATGTCAAAAAACGGTTTATTTGGTATGATCCATTGATGTGTGTTTAGGGTAAAACGTTAGTTATAGTGTATCTATAAAACTCGGATATACTGGAGTAGGAGAGAGCTAGAAGTGTTACCATTCGATTCAGCGAGACTAAATATTGTAGAAATCGACATCGAACTTACACGTTCACAAAGGGCAACTTTTCAAGAAAATTACTTTTATTTCACTGAAAACTCACTTTTCATTGAAAATTCACGTTTTTCAACAATTAAAACATAACTTTCTTCTCTAAATAGCAAAGTAAAAGTAAAATTTAGTACACTGTTGGAAAGAGTAAACAGCTTTTGTGAAAGTAGACAGTCTCCGAAATTATTTTAGCGGGAGTGGCTAATTTGAAATATTTTTTGAAATTCCAAATTTCCAAAAGATTTAACGATTGTTTCACGATAAATGAGTCTGAATGGTGTTGAATTGATATTAAAATCGCGTCTTATTAAAGCCAATATAATGATGATTCCGAAAGGTAGTCAAACGTTGAGAGAAGTTGAACGAGAGAAGTTGAGTTTTATGTAATAAGTATGTACCTTTAAAAAAAAAATCGGGACGGGTTGAGATAGAAAAGTGCAGTTGGCGGTGTTTCGCTCTTTATTTGGACAGTTCAAGTATTAATTAATAAAACAAAATTAAGAATTAATTAATAAAAACTGAATTATGGACAGACAGGACTTTTTTTAAATTGTTGCTCCATTCTCGGTCTTGCCTAGTTTCATAAAAAAAAAAAATAAAAAAAAAAAAACAGCGGACATCCTGTATTATGTGTCTGTCTGCCCCGCGCTTCATGCCGCAATTTCTGAAATATCGAATTTAAATTCAGTTGGCAGACTAAACTTGATACAAATAAAACTAAGTATTTAAAAATTGTGGTCAGCTTATTCATTGATCCCATAGTAAATTTTAAATGTTTGAATGCACGTTATGCTCAACCGTTTGCAGTTTCTTGTTGGTCGCTTTTTTTCGCTCTTTTGGCTTGAAAATATATAAAGGAAAGACAAGGAACATTTTGAGACATGTTTGGTGAGAAACACAATATTTTACCTGTGGATTTAGCGGTGTCGGTCGAGTTGCAGGAATAGGCAATAGGACAGACCATCTGGCTCTGCCGATGCCGACGCCCAGCTCCCTGCACACGCTGCAATTTCTTTCTCTTTCCCTTTATGGACGGGTCTGGGAGCAACAGCAAGGGCACCGCCTGACCCCAAGAAAGGGCAAGACGCCTCTCGTTAGCCACGAGCTCTGTTCTCGGAACATCTCCCGTGCACAGCGTACAAACAACGCCTACGAGAAGAAGGTTGGACCACTAGGATATTATCCCATCGTCATCATAATTTCGAATAAAATATAAATGGCAACTCCCAGAAACATTGCAATCTATTTTATTTATCTACCAACCTATGAAAACGTCTGCCAGGTTACTGTAGGGTAAATACCCACCAATTACATTGTAAGTTGTATTATTAGTAGAGGAGGGAGGGAGAGAGAGAAAGAGAGAGGGGAGAGGGAGAGTTACAATGAGAGTGACAAACAGAAAGAGAGCGAGAGAGAGAGAGAGAGAGAGAGAGAGAAGAAATTTATTCCCATAAAATGCACAGAAAATAATGAAGACAATAATATATCAACCATGAATAACATAGTCCGTCTTGGGCGATGCATTAACGGGTTGGAGGCGCTTACTCAAACAGTAGGTAGGTATTTGAAAAAAAAAAAAAAACTTTTCTTCACACTATTTAGTAACAAATGAAGAGCTACACTGACCATTCGTTAGACTCTGAAACTTATATCAACTCAATTATTTTGAGGTACCTACTTCGAAAATCAAAAATATGACCCACTTAGTATACCTTCGGCGTTCGCCGGTCACAAATTTATAAGCCATGAAAATATAGATCTCTTGTATACTGAACGGGTAACATCAAATGGACCTCTGAGTTACAACACTAAAAAATCTTCGGCAAAAAATGGAAAAGTTGTTTTTTAAGTTCCAATTACCCCTTGGTTAGTCCAAAAAATTGTTAGATTTTAAAACTAAAACCACTAGGTACCTGCGCTGGAAAATCTTTTTAAATGAGAAACCTGTGAAGTGAAGTGAAATGAAACGTATTTATCTTTCTATTGTTTTGGTGGCTTAAACAGTAGATCTTCAGGTACTAAAGGGTATCATACCTGAATTCCAAAAAATTCGTATGTAGGAGGACACTAGTTGATGGATGGGTCGAGGCAGAAAACTATGGAAATATCATCAGATCAGAAGTAAATACATAGGTACAAATCTGTACTTCGTATAAATCGGGTTATCAAACTTGGTTAGGTACCTACCAAGGTAGTAAGTTACTAATCTATGCTGGATGAGTCTTAGCACACTAGGCAACATCGGTTTTCATATAGCTGTAGAGAATAATTCTTTTCCTTATGAATCAAGGTCGTTGTCGTTTGAACAACATTCAAAATGAGGAAACAAAACAAGTTGTAGAGCCACCCATATGAGCTTTGTGATCTCCGATTTTTATTTTTTGTCAAATTTTGTCTGTGTACTTTTGGTTTATTATTTCCAATAATAAGCCTATGTGATCGTATAGCAAAAAAATTTTAATAACCCCCCCTCAAACTTTGTCACTTTACGTTTCAAGGTGCGTAGAATCCAAATTTGAAATGTCCGTCCGCCGTCCGGGCCATAAAAGGCCTAAGAATTGACTTAAAAACCCCGTTTTTTTCGCACATAGACTCCATTGGGGGTTTAGTTGGTCCTAAAGTTCAACCATCCCGATCGCTTTACTCGCATTGATGCTATGGGCCAAAAACGGGCAAAAAAGTGTCTTTTTCGAGAATTTGAGTGTTAGACTGACGTGTTAAAACTCCAACCTGCTCAACCACAACTGCGCAAGCTAATATTCCACGGTTAGGATAACAATGGGCAGTAGGACTTCGCAACAGAACACTTTAGGACCAGACCATGCACGACCACAACTGCACCACCTAATAATTATTATTCTCATGTTAGGACAAAATTCACAACTTTCAAATGAATGTTGATGGAAAAATATGAGTGATATGATAGTGTTTTAAGCGTAATAGGGTGGTGAACCTCCGGTTGTGAGGTAACGAGACCTAGGGTGGCGTGGAAAACTTCCTACACTTGTATTGCTTTCGAATTTCCTGTTCCTTCGAGGCATGAATATACGTTTTTTTCTAGGTCATATTTGTGTGTTAATACCAATGCTTTGCCTACGCATATTTAATAACAAATCCTCTCGACTTTTCGTACTTACTTAGATAATGATATTATTAAGGCTATGATTATTTGAATAGATAGGAGCTCAAATCGAGAAATATAAACATACGTATATAATAATAGAAGTATAGGTTGTGGCAACTCGAAATAGGACACGCCGAGGAGTCTGGACGGGCCTTATGACGTACGCAAGCCAACTAAAACTATGATCATACTCAATTGAAAAAATAATAAACCTTTGTGAAATAATTTGCAGCGTTTTTCAACTATCTAACGTACTGCTGGCGTTTCGTATTATTTGATAATAATGCAGAATGATCTTGTGTACAGGAAATTTGAAATGTTGCGTTTTATTGAAAACAATCCCAACACCTACAAACTCGTCAATGGAGGCGGAGGCTATGTGAGTGAACATTCTTTTTCTCAGGTGACTTGTGGCCGTTTCATAACAATGCTGGACTTGAATGTTTTATATCACTAAATATTATTATATTTGTGGTAATTAAAAAGTGGAAATTGTAGGCTCCGTAAACTGAAAACTTGATGTTAATTATCCGTTAACCTCTTAATTCCTCGAGGGTCGGGTAATTTGTTATTCAGTCTTGGTAATCGATCGTCAAGTTTTGACGGACGAGTTAACCAACGACGAGTGTTGGTGAAAGAAAAATCGCTCTAACGGATGATTGAGCTCAAACATTACGCCGCGTTAACGCAAATTATTGATTAACTCAAACGGTGAAACTGACCCTAAGTCGTTGCTTGTTGTGAATAATTTTGAAAACCTACGCTTTGAAGCCACACAAATGAGAAGTATAAACAGCAGGATGCTCGGTTATAACAATCAAATTATGTTCGTTACTCTACAAACAGCGCGATCTAAAGGTACATTGTTCGATTGTTTGAAGAAATACTAGACATTACATTGAAATACATACTTTTCTTATATTTTCCATTTTATTCCATGTAAAGGACCCCGCACTTTTTCATAGGGATTGCTTTCATAGGATCCGCCTCAAACTCTCCAGGATGATTGTTCTCAACACATGAAACAAAAGTCTCCGTGCCTACCATCGCGTAACTTGTCACTTTTGAGTTAAATTTAATTTTTCTCAACTGGATTACAAATAGTTTTGTAAACGAATAAAACATTTCTTTCCTATTTCAGCTATTGAACAAGTTAATGCTAAAAACAATAAATCCCCAGACCATATCACTACCTTTATATTCAGGCATTATGTCCCGTAGGTCTCACCCGAGAACCACGTATGCGCGAACCGAAAAGGAGGGAATTGCCTCCCGTATTTGAAGGGATCAACTTCGACTGGGAATACGAGTAGGGGGGACCTGGTAGGAACTACACGTACGGCCAGCTCTGGAAGGAAATGTTCGGTTCCCCGGCCATCCAAGGAAACCTGGAACGAGGCGTCTTCCTTCAACATGTAGCCCCCATTAGATCAAACGACAGCCCTCGCTAATCTTATGCCACCGAGCTCCTGCCCATAACTGGGCGATCCGACTCCGAAGGTCAATCGCCTTCAGGTACGCTTCTCCTGTCCCCTTGTGAGTCTTGGATTTGAACGAAATTTGCGTTCCTGTGATGCAGGTATGAAGAGACACGTGGTCAATTCCTAGTTCCTCTAGATCCGTCTGATTGTAGAATGTGTAACAATTTAGGAGGACCGATTTAGACTGAAATTGTTTTCGTGTTTGTTGAATCTTGAACGGAAAAAGTATTTCCTGAGGATTCAAAGCAGAAATGTACGATGAAAGTCCTAAATTGTCAATTTTTGATACTTGTTGGGTAATCGGGGTTTTAAGGGCTCCGTTGAAAGATAGTTTTGCTTCGATTTGCAACAATCTTCCTCTAAATGAGCTATTTCGAATGAATCGAGTACACAGTAACTATTTTTAGCGCATTTTATTTTTTTTAAACTATTCTATTCACTTTGTCAGTTTATGAAAGTATGTATATCCTAGTAAAAGCGCTTTAACTCGAGAATTGCTGGATAGAATTCGACGGGATGGGTCTCAAAATGGTCAGCTAGTCATTCAAAACAAAAAGGTTGCAAAAATCGTCAGTGAGCCGATTTCTTCATTCAGAAAATCAAATGTCTATGATATTTAACCTACGAAGCTGACATTTGAAAAGGAGCCTCTGTGAAACATATAGGGTAGAATTTTAGCTTGTCGGATCACCTCAATCAGCTGAGTGAAATCATAACGCTAATTCCTAAGTTATTATTTATCCTACGAAGCAAAAATTTGGAACGGAGCCTTTTTAAGACAGTGGGAATATGATTTCCACTTGCCGAACCACCCCAATCAGCTTATTGAGCTCGTAATGCTTATTTCTGTACAATTTATTCTAAATGACAAAGCTTGAAAAGGAACATCTCTGAGACAGTTAGAATCGTATTTTAACTTCCCGAACCACCCCAATCGGCTGAGTAAGCTCTAATGTTTCTCTAATCGCTCGTTTCTTTAATAATCCCTTAACAAACTGATCAGGATGCGTTCATGAAAGAAGTTTGTCTATCTTCCCTACGAAAATGTTATATAACGTCCTGTTGAGTGCTCATAATACTTATTTTCTTTCATTTTCATATTATTTTCTGGCATGGGAACAGAAGAGGACAAAATTCCAACCCACTCTAGTGGCTGATTGGCGAACCTTGATCACCTTTTTCAGAATGGGAACTCTAAAGAGTGGGTATTTGGGAAACCAGTGTTTGTAGGTAGTTTCAGTTGGCCTCCAGTGTTCTCTACGGACTGGGCAATCAGTACCTTCTCACGTAGCCCTGCGACCCATCATTCGCGCGAGCGTGTGTATAAATGAAAATATATAATATAATATAATATTCATATAATATAATACATAGTGGCAAGCATTATTATAATCTTTATATATAATTCCGAACGGTCTTTGAAATTGTGAAGAACTTCGCGGTCCGATTTTAGTGTTAGACTGCTCATTCGAATCAGCACGGCCCCGAGTTTGTTGCAAAAGTGTCGCCGTTCGTCTCTATACCCGCCTTCATCGTGTTCTAGGCGGTCCTTATCAACGAGAGTTGTTTATTAGGCTGTGGTGATAACAACAGTTGCCATCAATTCACGTCAAGTAAGAAACGTAGTGTAATTACTAACATCTAGGAGAGTTATTTCCGAACGAAGAAATTGAAACTGAAGAACTTAGCGGACTTTATATAAAATTCCGAACGGTCTTTATATATAATTCCGAATCAGCACGGCTCCAAGTTTGTTGCAAAAGTGTCGGTAAGTAAGAAACGTAGTGATGGGGTCTTTTCTGATCAGCTGAGTGGCAAAATTCTTTCCTGTTCACTGTAGGAAGTTGAAATTTGATAGGTAGACTCTCTGTTTATTAGGCTGAGGCAGTAACAACATTTGCCACGGTAAGGGAGAAACGAAGTAACTACAAATGCTGAGTTCCTGTTAGGTACAACTGTTATACGGACTAGATTAGGGCTTTCCAAGCCCTAACAGGCCTCTAGTAATATTATAAATATTAAAAATAAGCCGGTACCTAGGTAAGAAAGACCGGTACGTACTGCTCCCCATTTCATTGACAGTTAATATAAAGACGTTAGTTGGATTGCTTGTAATCTTTATGATTATTTGACTAATTCATCAGGAAGTGGGTGTTTTCTTGTTTAGATCTCGTTTGAAGAAGAAAAAATCACTACTTCTATTAATAATAATTTTCCAATCGGACTGATGTTGTGATACTTTAAATGTACCTATTGTGATTAAGTTGGGTAATGTAACCCGTTATAGTTCAGAAACACAAAAATTTACCTACCTATATTGCTGAATTGCTGCTATTGTATTGTTGAAATCCATCCACTATTGAAAAATTCATTCAGCCTCTTGTGATTAATAGTTCGAGTCTTAAAACCAGTTAGTTTGTCCAAGTTCAATAAACTTACTCCTCGAGGTGAAATGCAATGTTTTGAGTTTTACCTTCAATTCAGCTGAATACAATTCGCACAAAACATTAACATTTTACATGCTCTTTGCTACGATCCAAGGCGCTGGATTCCAAGAACGCGGAATGAACTTCGCCCGAACTTACCAGAGTGCCACCAGCCCTCCGGGGAATCCCCGAAATACACATTCTGTGTTTCATTGGTTTGATCCTTGATCCTAACATGAACAATCCGGGGGTTTGGGGGTGTCCCCCAGATTTCATTTTACAATAATGTACCATCATGAACACAAACCACTGGCGGCTAGACAACGGCAACTTTTTTTTTTTAACACAGAATGTGTTTTAGCCATGGACTAACTAGCCGAAAATGGAACGCGGGATGGTAACGAAATGTGTGACGAGAAGCGAGAGGTCGTGGGTTCGGATCCCGGCCAGGCCTGAAATTTTTTTTTTTTTTTCTTGTGGGACGAAGGTCGTGGGTTCGAATCCCGGCCAGGCCTGAATTTTTTTTTTTTTTTTTTTTTTTTTTTTCGTGAGACGAAGGTTGTGGGTTTGAATCCCAGCCAGGCTTGATTTTTTAACAACGCAATTTTCGTAGTTTCATACTATAACTATATAAATTGATGTTATAAATGAATAGTAAACAATGACGCTTGTTTGGTTGTCACTTGGTTGCGCGACTACGCAAACACATTCTGTGTTTCAATAATTTCGTCCGAAGTATGTAAATAGAGGTAACCGGGGGTCCAGGGGGCTTGCCCCCTGGCGAGGCGCGGAGCGCCGAGTTTTTTTTTTTTTTTTTTTTTTTTTTTTTTTTTTTTTTTTTTTGCCCATTTGTAATGTTTGTACTTGTTACGGGTAAGATAGATACCGTGTTGTGCATAATCTCCCCTGGACTTCGTTATCCACTAGCTATTGTTCTGTGTAGAAGGGCTATCCGATACTGAAATGCTAAATCTAATTAGCCATTACGTAGTAATTTTCAGAGTTTTTGAGATAAGGTGTTCTTCTTTTTGTCGGCAGAAAAGCTGACCTGTTGTAGTTGTTGTATTTTTTCTCTGCTTCCTGTTGTCAAGTCTTCACACATTTCGTCGAGCCGGTAGGGATAATCAGGTTTCCGTTAAACGACGTCCGGCCCAGGCGGGACCTTCAAAAGGATTTCACGGGCTCTGAGCTCTCAGACAGCGTCTAGCCGCAGCGCTAGCCTTCATCTCCTACTAACTACCTACAAACTCGACCGTCTGCAACTCACAGAGACGGGAACTGTCCTACGCATTAGATCCCTCTTCAATCCACATCTGTTACCCACTACGTCCTATGAGGTGCGTTACTTATTCAATTTGGTATACCCTATGAGTTTCATGATCATAGTAAACCTATATGTATCGAACTACCCAAATACCATGTTACTTTGTCCCATGGATATACTTACCAAAAGTTTTTTTTTTTTTTTTTTTTTGTTAACCTTTATTTATTAAATTACTTGTCATCAATATTGTTATAGTAAACAACTGCTTGAAATCATTAAAAATCGAAAAATGAAGCTTGGTCCGGTGTTATCAGGTGGTGATTTTTATGGGTAAAGTCTTATTGCCCTGTACCAAATGTTATAGTTGTTGACCAAAAATTAAATCTACTTCTATAGATTTCTAACTCATGTATTTCTCTGAAAGAAGCCCAGAAAAAAATCGCTGCCTTTAACCACACAGCCAACAAGACCAATTGATCAAATCGTTCTGACTGAGGATGTTTCCCCTGATCATAGAAAGCGTAAGTACCTAACTTTTTGAGTTTTTCAGATCTCAGTCGAAATTGGGCTTAATAATAATTCATCAATGGACCATGCGATAAAAATTAAACCATATATTAAACAAGCATAATTTTTCAGCATCTACAAGAAAGGTCCTTCCTTATATTAAAACGTAAAATAAGGTTTTGTGCAAGAAACAATCAGAGATAACCATTCAACTATGAAAATCACGAACCGTATAGAAAATTTAAGAAGAGATTTCAACTGGCAGTGGAAAAACCAATCTGGGGATAACACGTTTGAATTTTTACTACAGCAGTGGAAACATAGAGGAAAACATCTTTTACGACTCGGTCGTTCTACAGAAGTGGGTTTCAGTGATTATTTCAGAGCATCGATTCCCTCCTAACGCATTTCGCTGAGCTTTTTCTGCTCTGGGGCAGCCCGAAAGGGGTTAACAGTATTTTTAATGACGGTGACTACGGTAAACACAGCTATATTGTCAGGAGTGTTACTTTGAAGGCGAATCGTTATGTTTCTTGGATTGGTCGCTTGGAGCCGAACCGTACGACGGTTTTCTTTTGTTTCCCATCCGTTTTGAAGAGTTTTGCTGATATCTCACTAAGTATGTGAATTAATTTACCCAGCTGTTGTGAAACCTTGGGAAATCCTCTATTTCCTCGCTCTGATTTTATACAATACACCCAGTCCGATGACCTGCAGTTCAATTAATGATAAACCTCTACATGAAACTGGTGGCACTCTTGTATTGGCCTGTGTACTACCTGAATGCAGGTGTGCAGCACTCCAAGGTCTGCCTCGTAATAGCAAGTTCAGACTGTATTATTAACATTCAATCGATCAGGTACCACGCTTGTAAAATCCTCCCACTGATTTCCTACAAGCACGTCTAGAACACCCACATACACCAAGTCCGAGGGCCTGCAGTTCAATGAATGATGAACCTCTGTGATTCTAAAGCCCTGATTTCCCTTAATGAATCCTCCGGCCTCCGGACCCCCGTGTTTACTAGGTTTCCCTCCATTGTGCCGCCCTATTGTTTCGCTTTGGGTCGCGGTGATTGTCCGAAGCACCGCCAGGGCCACTTCATGCTTTACATTGTGCTTACTGCTCTCCGCCCCCTCGCCGTCTCATTAGCTTCTAATCAATCTTCATCGCCCCACAAAACCAAGTTCTGTCTTTGAAAGAGTAGGCAAATAATTATATTTTCTACCTTGGGGTCTTGAAAACTTTTTTTTCTCTGTTTTTTTGTAAACAACTATTTTATAAAATACACTAAAACAGGTGACACACGATGAGATTTTCGCAAATCAACATTAAACCAGTTGAGCATATTTTCATGAAATTTACAGCGATTTCCCCACGTGATTGGGGATTCAGTTCATTGGTACACACGCGAAAATGTAATGGGAATTCAAGCGCATTATAAATCTACAATACTCTCCAACCTGTGACAATCTGTCATGATTACGTTTCTTATATCTCTACAATACATATTTATATTATACACACTTATGTTTATTGAAGTTAAGGGTTATTAAATGAGATACGAGATTTAATCACTTGGAAATTTTAATACCGATTTCTTTAAACGACTCTTCAAGGAAGAGATAACGTGTGGGAGGATTCTCTGACTAATCTGACGTCGAGGTATATTGAATACAGAAATATTTGAAGAAAAATAATAATAATGCAATTTAATGCAATATATTTATATTCATTTTTTTTAGTTTAATATCAATTAATATGTGTAAGTATGTTTTTATATTTCTTTATAAGCAGAGTAAGTAAGTAAAGGAAAATAATAATAATTGTATACGTACCGATTTTGTTAATTTGTCATTAAAGCCAGTTTATACTTATATCAATTTTAATAATTGTCATAAAAATTAATCTATAAATATAAACTTTTTTTCAAATCTTCCAAACAGCGCCAGAAAAATGGTCTAAGTACAGCAAGCAAGGCGTAAAAGTGAGGTGTAACGCACATAAACGATGAGCGAGAACTTGGGCGATAGGGACGATATCAAGTGCTATATTAAGCAAACGACTACGCAGATGGACAACCACTTTCCGTGTATAAGAATATAGAATAAGAATTTAGATCATCAGAAACGATGATGTACAGATTTTAATGTTTTGGCATAATGATAACACTCCTCGCGACACACATCTGCTAAAGACGTGACAGACATACAGCATGTCAAGAGGCACGGAAAGCATGTAAGAAGAGGACCAGAGGACGACAAAATAAGAGAATCAAGAACGACGAATAACTTGGTACACCATTCTACAATTTACAAAAATGGTACGATTACGTCAATGTAATGTCTTCAGGCGACTATTGTGGTTTAGTATTTTTCTTAGGAAGGACAGCCCTTTGTCAGCCGTTCTAACCAATCGCCGGTGTGTTAAAATATCTCCAATTGAAGCTGCCTGTCGATCGGTTAACGAAGGTGCTTTGGATCAGCAGAATGCCAGACTCCAACGTGGGTGTATGAGCTAGTTTATAAGGAGTGCCCTCTCTCACCACAACCCCACTGATTTTGATTGTCCTGTCATTTCAACTACCTACCGAAAGATAGCAATCATATTGAACTATTTGAAAAATCAATTTACTTCTTGAGCATTTAACAGAACACAAATCTGGCTTAGAATGCTGGCTATAGAATGGGGTGGGGAAACCAAAAATGTTGGTTTGGGTTTATCATTTTTTCATCCCTTCTTGTTTACGGACGATTAGCTTTATCAGCTTATTTAGTTCCATCCTGCGAAGCTTTCTCGTGAACGGCTGGCGAGGGACGCGGCTCATAAAAAACTCAGGGCGCTCTCCATGAGCCATTTGCTCCCGTGCGTTGCAAGTCGTTTCTGCGCTTCATCACACTCAATCACCTTTCATACTGTGAGAAAGCCGGGAAATGACCCAATTTTCTGCGGTGGCTGGCGGCCTCGCATTTTCATTTTATGGCGAACCACTAAAATATCTTTTGTGTGCTCGGGGAGAAAGACAACGTGATGGGGGGACAACAAGTAGGGATCTTTAGAATGGCACGGGTATGATGAGAGGTAGGTTAGAAAGGCCATGAGCGCGTGCTTACAGCTCACTGTGATTTGAAGCGTTCAGTTTGAAAAGAGTACAATATGAATTTCTAAATTCTTTCACACTCAAAGAGTGTATGTCATATTATTGTTTCATCATTAAAATTGCATCACTATGTTGCAAATTTGTATAGTTTCACCTAGATAAAATTTCGGGCAGTTACCAAAGTCAAGTTTCATTTCGTGTTAAAATCCCGAGAGTCCCACCTTCGGAGAAAAAAAATCATCTGGTTCGAGGCTTCAAACTACTTTCCTTACTTGTATTCATTTTATATGGATGGTATCATGGTAGATCACATTTTTTTAGTCTTTCCTTCAAGCCATATTGAAGGAAATACCAAAAAGTTGCTAAAAAAGTTCCAGTCATGCAGCATGACCATATGAGCGAATTTTCAACGCTTTTCTATAATTTTTAGTTTTTATTTTTATTACAGAGAGTTTGGAGGTGAATTGCAGTTTGCAGGTGAATTATCGGTATAATTCTAAGTGGTTAGGTTTTTTTCAATACCTACATTTCCAATAATGATTCTTTGTAATCGACAAAGAAACTTTACTTATCCATAGCATCCCAATCACGAAGTCAGCACCTACTTATTCACCAATTTTAGTAGGTAGGTAACGAGAACAACATCATTGAGTTTTAATTCACGGTCGTGTCCGTGAGAATATGTATTATCACCCATTATAATGGTATTGACCAACACAGCCAAAACGAATGGGAATCAATCGTCATTCAATCAAATACGAATACAAAATCTGCATAGTTTGTAAGGAAGCGAATAACGAACGGTATTGCAGGGTAATGCTATCATTGCTGATTACTACTAGTACTGTAACAACAATACCATTTCAATTATGCTCAGTTAATTTAGTCACTCTACCTTAAACTTACCGAAGAAAATAAATGAGAAAATCGGATTCAATAGCCGCTTCACAACCTTGATAGTGTAAAGTTTCGCTGGTGCTGCACGTTATAAACTTGAATCAATTTGTGATTACAACGAATCTTATAAAAACAACTGTAAGTATTTCAAAACTGTCCAACGAAAAGATTTGAATGTATTCTTTCGGAGACTAGTTAGCTAAGAAAAGAACAAGTATCAAATCGTAGTAATTCGCTGGGATCGACCTTGCTTGAAGGGATACTTGAAGTAGGTATACGAGGTAGTGGTACACAAAGAAGTAATAACAGATTGAGTTGGTACATATACAAGGAATCCCTACCACGGAATAGGTACCCAATATTCACCATTAGGTAGGTAGGTAGGTAACGGAGACAGCATCATAATTTTCGTTTTCGTTGGATTTTACTCACAAAACTATTTTTTTAATAAACCATTACAAAAGCTTGAGTGAATAATTGTGGATTTTTTATAAAAATGTTAGAAATGGTGAATTTTGTTCCTCCCACTCTCCCAAATTTATGCAATCGCCAAAAATGTAGTTTCTAACCGATCTTTAATCACATTTGATGCAGAGATTAATCATCTGAGAATATAATTCCCTTTTTTATTTTATTTTTTTTTTTTTTTATTGCTACTTGCTACTTGTTATTTCACAAATAAGGTTAGAAAGGTTCCAACTTCCTTTCTGGTCCAAAATGAGGTACGTACTGGAAGGTTTGCGAACCCAGGTTCTTAGGTATAAGACCTATTTTAATCTGCGTTTAATATCCAATACCTGAAATTTAGGTACACCGAAATGGGCGACCTATATAAACTGTAACATAATTTATGTCATATTATGACTGGTAAAGCAAGTATCCCTGGCAAATTAAAATTTCGTATCCCTAATCATTGTTCGCGAGGTTTTAGGATTTAAATCTATTCTGGACATAATAAATAACAGACATATTTATGAACTCATAATCACCAATTTAGTCCATTTTGTTCGAATTTAAGAACGGATATTTACTTGGTATTTTTTTCATTGTTGAAACGAAATGCTTGTTTTATCGCTATTTTGAAGGACGTTAGGTACATCCTGTATAAGTGGTGAGGTATAAAACTCAAATGCTTTGTTGAGTAAATGTTGGGTATATAAATTGTTGTATATTGATTTGTTGTGTATATGAATATAGTACCATTTGTTTTACATTTTCCAATGGTAAACCAAAACATCTATTTCTTACATAGCTCCTTTAGTTTTATAATGGATGGCAATGGGTTACAGGAGTTAGTCACTGTGCATATGTTTTGTGTTATCATCCATTTTATGATTTCCTGCCACCACTATTCAAGACGAGTCAGAGTTCACATGTGATTGTTGTGACACAACTCGGTAAAAATTGACTATTTTGCATCGCTAAATCAATTTCAATTATTCTGGACGTCTTAGACGCTAACGTTTACGATATTCACATTATGATTTTCGGCCTCCCATCACTTAGCAACGCTCAAGTTGAAATTTACTGTCTGCAAAATAAATGTCAACTATTAATTTTATTGCTCAAATTTGTCATATTGTCTGCAAAAAATTGTTAACTATCAATTTTATTGCTGAAAAATTTGTTCTAAATAACATTCTATTATTTAAACAGAGATATTGGATTTCTAGAATTTTTAACATTTTTATCGATTCTGTAGCACTATTTAATAAAATTTAATTATAATTTTGAGCATAGGTTTGAGCTGTAATTTTTAAATTACCAACTTCATAGTTGATAAACTTTATTGAGTAATATTCAGCTAAAAAAATAAAAACACCGATGTTTAGCCTTTTTTTGTCATTTTTTGTGATTTTTTTAGTACATTTTTTGAAATTTGACCAATTTAATGTGCTCAAAAAGTGTTGTCCAACGAACTCATCCTTTCTTTTGAAATGCTTGATTTTTTTGGCGAAAGAACGAAGTTTTTATCTCAATTCTATCGAGAGTTATCGTCTGGAATGACACATACATATATATACTTATACATATATATATATATACATATACACATACATATAAAAAAGCGTTAAAATCCAGGAATCATTTCAGAATGCCTCAAAACAGATTTCGATGAAGAAAATTTTTGAAAATTTTTATTTTAAAATTTTTGGAGCCATTGCAATAGCTTTATTTTCTAAGAAAAGTCGCTAAAACCATATTTTAAACAAATTGCTGGAATGATATTGTTAATTTCCTGTCGAGTATTTTCCCAAGCATGAAGGTATCTAATATCATTCGTACCTACAAGAAGAGTTACTCCTGTGAATTTCATCATAATCCGTCGAGCCATTTTGGAGAAAAGGCAAAAACGTTTTTTTCCCACCTATTCTGATTTATTTAGCCACCTAAAAATTATAATTTTAAGTTGATTTTCCTACAATTAGGGATATAGAAACCCAAGACCGAAATTGGAATTTTTTTATGTCGTACCGGAAGGTCGCAATCATGCACACGAGTTACATACACACAAACACACACACACACACACATTTTCACGAAACGTAAAAATGGGTTGAGGTACGTATGGGTTCAGGTTGAACAAAATATCCATTCTAGAATGAGTTTCGGAAATTGATTTTCAGGGTGATTGCAACACTTTCCCTTCACCCTTCGGATTATCAGATTGAGTAAGGAATTTTAAATATATATATATATATATATATATATATATCTGAAAGGTCTTAGTCACCAAACTAATAAGTAGGTGCCTAATGCGAAGTCCATCTGGTTCTAGCGTTTAGTCCAGAGTGGCTGAAGTGGCGTCGAGTGTGTTATGATTACATGCGTCAAACTCTCATCGCTTACAAAGAGCCCCTCAGAGGATCACATGAGATCCACTTGAGAGCTTTTAAAACAACCATAACACATATGGAGGTGAATTCTTAGAGGTTTATATTGATCAACTATTGGAGGAAATAGCTATGGTGTGCTTATTTATACTAAACAAATACATTGCACCTATAATATTTAAATGCACATTCGAGTGGAGATAGACCGCTATAGGAGTGATGAGAACCCAAATAATATTATGTAGGTTGGGTTGATTGAGGGTATTTCAGGTATCTCCTAGTGAATAGTTGTTTATTGGTCTATTGCTGAGCGCTTTCGCCTTAAATGGCCTCATCAGAGCATAGTTTAGTAATAGATTGCTTGCTAAGCTTAAATAAGGGGGAGTCCTATTTCTTAATCCTGTTGTGACCAGTTATGGTTGGTCAACGTGCTAATGGTCAATTGTACTTTTAAATTTAAAAAAAAATTTTTTTCCGCTGACGCCGGACGGATGGATTTTTGTTTATTCGATTTTTCGATTCTACGCATCTTGAAATGTAAACACGGTAGGAGGGGGAGGGGTGGAGGGATTTTTTTTTCCTTGGTCATTTACCTACGAAAAGGACTAACAAAAATTCAGTAATACAAATAATAAATATGCAATTTTCTTATTAAGTCTTCTGGCTGCTGATTTATATGCAGCAATAAATTCAACTTTAATTCAACTCTAAGAAGAGTTAATTATTGAGATTGCTCCTCTGATCAGGATGGAGTCGTCAATTCATTTTTTCTTCCAAGAATGAACACCGAAATCGAGTTTATTATGGTTTGAGCTAAACAGGGTGTTACAATATCTCTGATAAAATTCCCTCAGTTCCAAGGCCCATTTCAGATATAATATGCATTTTACTTTTAAAAAAGTTTAGTTTTCCAGTTCGAAATTATAAGGTTTGTCAACGCTATGCGGTTATACTCTAAAAAACTGCAGCAATTGCAGCAATTTACCGATAAGGTAATGTGCAATTGGAAAGAGCCTACAATTATCTGTGATATAAATTCATTTTTATGGCCAAAAAGTAGATGGAATGCCCAATATTTTATTATGGATGATGGATATTTATTATTAATGTTTGAATAATATTTTATTATTAGGGATGGGATGGATTGGATGATGGAATGCCCAATATTTTATTAGGCATTGGTCATTTTCGTGAAAACCTTCGATTTATTAAGACATCACTTACTTTCCTGATTACTAAAGTAAAAGTCATGTTGATTACAGCATTGGAAATGGAGGCTTCGTGGTTCCAAGTGGATCTGATATGGAGGAAAAGTCGTAATCGTTCCAAGCCGTTCCTCAATGGTATTTGTGACGTCACTCTTCTGATTCTAATGACTCTTTGGGTAATGATTTGCAGCGCTTTGTTACTGACTTGGTTTCCATTATTATTGCTATATTGATATGTTTCGCTCTGGTACCTACCCAATTACGCAAGGCGTCCTAGTGTTGTAGATGGTATATGCACTACTCTCAAAAGTCCCTTCCACCGATACAGATGAAAGAGAGTTTACATCGCCTCAAGAGCTGTAAGTAAGAAACAAGATAGAGAGAACGACCCGGTAGAGATATTGCTTGGAAGATTGGCTGAGACGTGGAGTGAATCCCCTTCACCCTGCAGCCTCCTACCTCCTGCCTTCCCACATACATTATGTAACTGTCTGAGTTTACCTTGAAGAGGGTAAGAAAAACGGAGATGGCGGCCCGGGTTAAGGGTGCATGTTGATGGAAACGAAAACGAGATCCTGGAGCCCCCCGGATGATCCGCGGGTGCGGTAACCCGCTAGTCCCGAAGCTATTCCGCGGGATAGGACCTAAAAATTGGCTTAGATCAAGGGGCTCCAAAATGCCGAGCGTAGAAAGAACATAATATGATGATTCCCAGCTAGGTTTTCTTTTCCCTTGAAAACCCGAGTTTATTACAAAAATAGATAATTGGAAACTTTACATTATACATGATTTCATTATAAAAACATCTGCCGAGTTGAGTGTGACAAATAGCTTCCTTGAATCCGCTACATAAATGTGTAGATCGTTAAAATATAGTGAATAATCTTGATTCCATAGGAGGTTCAGAAGTTCTGGGGTTGTACCTAGCGAATCGATTCTAAACACGAGTTACAAAATTGGTCAGTTAGGTTATGTAAAAACGTTACATTTGTGCCTGCGCAAATGCTTTCAATGGATAGGGATTAATGAAGTTCTTTGGAGGTCATCTATAGGCGAAATCATACAAACTGGCCGAGGATTAATAATCCGCGCATGCGCTGCAGCTAATAATGATTAGAATGTGAAACCCCATTTTGCGTAATCAAATCGACATTTTCCAACTACCCTCCGAAATTGAGCGAGATCGTACGATAGGCTATGAGGAAATGATACGATGAATTTCCTACATTTGGCCTGCACAGAGTGAAGTATTGCTTTGTAATCTATGTAACTAGTAGGAGACCATCTACATCCTAATCAGTACCTTCCCAGGAAATTTAATCAAAATCGAGAAAAAAAACTATAATGGAAATTAAGCTTATTACTAGATTTTACACTTGCGCAATTGCTTCAGCTACAAACAAATGATAGGTACATTATGTTGAAATTGATTAGGGATGATTAAATCGTCTTCCCCTAACTATTCTGTGAATTTCTAGGAGGATCGGATGGCTAGGGTTTGGGGAAATTATGTTTGACTATGGGACTATTTGCAGCTTCATCTGCACATTCCCTGAGAATGATATTAAAATCTATTGAAAACCGTCGGGATCAAAGACGACACACACCCACAGGAAACTGAAATCGTTTAAAACGGTCTATCGTAAAATGAAAGTGTTTACCTGGGTGACGTTGTTCAAGACCGAGTTCTCAAAGAAGATGTAAGTCTAGAAAATTGTAATATAGCCTGTTTTATTCTGGAACATGCTCGCCAGTTTGCGCCTACCAGCATGGAAATACGTGCAACCATTTGGACATTTAGAGCGGACAAACAAACTAATTTTTTAAAATAGTATACAAAACTTCACCACATTTCCATCATAATTTCATTATCCCTTCCTCATTCATAACGAATTATTTTTATTTTTAAACTTTGTAAATTTAGAGGTAGCAGAGCTGATATTTTTCCTGTTTGCTTTTTGAGATATCTTCCCTTCTCATTTCGCATTTTCGTAGAGTTCTTAGCTGGGCCTAGGTTATTCCTATCAAGAATAACAGTTTGAAAGAAGGCAGTTTGATAGGCTATTGTGTACAAGAGATAGCCTTTTCTGGAGTCGCAAGTTAATAGCATGACTTTATTTGATGTTTCCAAGAGAATCAAAGCAGTGTGCGATGCACCGGAGTATGAGTTGAAAGTGAGCAGATGAATGTAGTAGCGAATAACTATGCCTAGTTTGAAACATTTAATGAACACATAGCCCGAAGTGTGATAGACCTGGCTTGATATATAAATGAAACGCCCAGGAACGCTCTTTGCATACGTAAAAGATCATCTAATTGAGACAGTTGAATCATTGAGTGACTTTCCTCGAGTTATGAATTATAATACTCTCGCTGGAGCCGTGTCAATAAAGGCTACACACGCATGAAGAGCTCCCACATCCCTCGTGGCCCTTCTCAGCCGTGAGCTGCATATTTAAACGTCCCCTTTCGCTCTATCTCATTATTACAATAAAATATAAAGGTCTTTATTTAAACGAGGCTTTCATACGAAGCTGATCCGACTGGGTAACAGAGGGATGGTACCCACGCCGTACATGAAAGCTCTCCAAATGAAGAGATGATGCATTGCACCATCCACTCCAACCTTTCTCTCTCCGGAAATTATTGTTTGGTTAGCGTGCTTCTCCCGCTTTCTTGTACGGGGCGCTCTGAATTTTGAAGTGATGAATCGCCGAGGCTCGGCAGCTCTGAAGTCCTTCGCCTTTTTTAAATCTCTCAATTATTCATTCGAGAACGTTTCAATTTTAAGTCCGCTCAGTCTTCTCAAGTGAACTCATGAAAATGACAAGTGCTTGGTAGGCGAAGGAGGAAATAGAAGATCTAGATTTTAGTATATGATTTTTAATAATGAACCTGAGTATTCGAGAAGGAAAAAAATAAAATAAATAAATGAATAACCCTCCCGCAAAATTTGTTGTTTCACGTTTCAAGATGTGCAGAATCCAAAAAAAAAAAAAAAATTTTTTTTAATCCTTCCATCCGCAGTTTGCCATCCGCTATACTTTGTTCAAAGCTTTTCTCCGAAACTACTGGAGTATATGAAATTTGGCTCAAAAATCACATTTCGGCTTGGAGTATGCCAGAAACATTGGCATCAATTTTGATCAACCGTAAATGGAAGTGATCAAGGGATGACATTTTGATTTCGAGTCGTCCAATTTTGTTTCGGATCCTCGTTGTAACCTGCGTGGGAATCTGCGAGCAGGTGCTCCGATGGGGGGGAGTTGTGTGCGTACGTCAACATTGATTGACGCAGCTAGTGGCAAGAAGCCGTATTGGTTTGAAGCTTTTCCAATATATGTGGGACCTTTCACGTCCGTCGGATTTGATTTGATCCTATTAGCATTGATGCCAACTCAGTTGACAGCGAGAATCTCGATATGAATCGCTGCGGATTGAACAGATTGCTAAAGCTTGTGTTGTCGAGTTGGGAGTTTAATGCTCGAAAATAAGAGCTACATAACTAATTGTCTCTAAATGACCACATATTCATTTTACAAAACCAGCGTCTACTGCAGTTCTGTTCCAGCTTTAGAATCATTCAGTTTAAAGAATTCCGGTTAGGTTCAAGCTTTTCTTTAGAGAAGATTCACTTTTAGGTCGATTTGAAAAAAACAAAAAATATAGTAAATATATGTAAATATATACTGGTAACCAACATTATCTAATGAATATTGGCATTGATAGCAACATCAAATAGATTGCTGTTGTCCTAGTATATTGCTAGTTCCAACTGCACAACTGACTGACCAACTAGTTCTTACTGACTACATATTTAGTAGGTTCCATAAAGTCCATCAATTTTAGCGAATTTTCGGAAAAAGTGAAGCAATGCAATGGCTCGGAAAATTTTAAAATCAAGATTTTTTACAATTTTCTCCATTGAAATATATATATATGTGGGTGTGTGTGTGTGTGCGCGCGCGCGCACCCGTGCGCGTGTGTGTCCAGACGATAACTCTTAAGAATGGAGATAAAAAATTTGTTCTTGTGCCAAAAAATCAAGCTTCCCAAACGAAAGGATGACTTTTTTTGAGCACAATAAATTGGTCAAATTTCAAAAAATGTTCTGAAAAAATTACTAAAAATGGCTAAAAACGGTTGAGAATCATTACATTGATTTTTTTTTTTCAGCTCAAATTTCAAAACAATGTCTCATTATACAATACGATCATTTACGAAAATTCGCTCATAAGATCATGCAGCTTGATCCTTTTGGGATCCTTACAAAAAACATTGTGATTAAGAAAATACATATATATATATATTTTTTTTTTTACCCATTATTTACGATTTTATCAGGTGGGGAACGTTTTTGGGGACACTGTATATGAAAAATTGTTGGACTCCAGGATTCGTTTCAGAATCCATAAAAACATATTTTAATAAGACATAATCCGAAAATGTTGTTTTTAAAATTTATAGAGCCATTGCAATAGCTTTATTTTCTACGAAGAGTCGCATGATTGTCACCAATAGTTGGTATAAACTTTCGAAATTTACTAATTTTTTTTCCTTCTCAAAATTGTGTTTCTCTGCACCTCCGTGAAACCCTCAAGGCATTTTTTGTTTCTGGGGGAAAACGTTACTCACCGCCTGAACCAGAAGTGACGTTAGGCCTTAGGGCACCTTTTAATACCGTTAAACTTCCGAGAGTGGGCTGCGCCTCAGCATGTTACTTTTCGTAATTCTGGAGCGGAATACTTAAGCCCTCGGAAGTCAGGTTTTCTACCCATAACCGCCTAACTTCTTGAGCCGCTTTCATAATGTTCGTCAGGGGACTGTCGTATCCAGCTCGCGCATCACTTTTACGCTCCATTGTTCCCTCTCGAAGCGATTACGTCAGCAGGGACTTTGCTCTTGTCACATTGTTGTAAAGATTGAATAAACACCAATAAGAGAAGATTATGAGGAGGTTTCTTACAAACAAGACAATTACCGTACAGATTCTTCAATTTACACCTTGAACCCCACCGCATGTTAGATGAAAAGTATCATCACTGATTTATTTATTTATTATTATTATTATTTTGTTTTTAATGGCTTAAGCCACACCTCAACGACCAGCTCCATTAGCGGCACTGAACTAGGTGTCCAAAGGGGCACCGCAAATGGCACGATTCTACCCTCGGGATCCGGTCAGCTCGTCCGATTACAGTGTCAACTCTTCCGATGGGGAGTTTTTCAGCTCGTCCGGTTTCGTTAATCCTACCCTCCGGGCGAGCTGACATCACGCTTTGGATGGGTAATGTCAGCTCGTCCGCTGCCACATATATCGAACATAGAAACATAAAACACGGACAAACCTTAATGTGAAACCGAAGTGATGTCCACTTCTTCATCGTAGATCCTCCAGCATCAATCAGCATACCGGCTTGTTAAGGGACCACACCTTCTTCACATATTCCGCCCGCGTAATTTGACCCGTAATATAATTCTGAATGTAGCAGTCGATGCTATTTATCTTGGTATTTTTTACGTAGGCGTACCGGTGCACTAACACTGTTCGTGGCTATCATACTGTCTATCTGAATATCAAGCAGACCTTCAGCCTAGTAAAGTACACAAGTGATATTTGTGCACATCATTCGCTAAAATTGACCCGAGCCGATACTTGAACCCGTCTATCACTTTGATCACTCCGCTACGTTGACTCAACATATCGCTGATTTCCATAATGCAGAGAAGAACAGCACGTAACCATTGCCGAGTTATCACTGAATTGATGAATACCGGAAAAAAGCGACCAGCGAAATAAGCGACCATCTTGGAATGTGTGAAATAAACGGCCAAACTATCCTGAGTCTCACCCACCCCCTCGTTCGAGGTCATTCAACCATGGTATGCGCGAAATAAGCGGCCAAAATACCCTTACCTCTTCCCTATTAAGGGTTTGACAACACTGTTTATGCATTGAGGCGTAGTACTTACCTACATTTCAAATTGCATGTTTCTAGTTTATCAGAAAGTAGAATAATACAAAACAGTAACTTCCTAGGCAATTATCGTCTAATGTTAAGGGAGAAAATTTGTGTAAGTTTCCGGGTAAGATTGACTAAACAAGGATACATTAAAAAGCTAGACATAATGTTTTCAAGAATATCTTCATAGGGTTTTTATACTGCATTATATTTGCTAAAGGAAACAGCTGATTTCTCAAGTTAAAAACAAAACAGCTGATCTTTTATTATCTTTAAATTAGACTGCACGGTTCTGTTCTACAGTTCGCTTTTTAGGTACTCTTCCTACTGTTTGCCGTTTATCATGAAAACTGTATGAGATACAGAAAAACTGTAAATTACAAACTTGTAGGAAAATAAATTCTAAACTAACATTTTTCATCAAAACGTAATTCAGACCAACCGTTTAGCCTGTATATTTATCGAAAGCCAAGGTTATGTAGTATTATTTTCATTTAAACTTTCCATATGTTTACGCATTTTACATGAAAACCGTAGGAGACACAAAGAAATTATTAATTGTAAAGTTGTAGGAAATTAAATGTTTTATTTAATTTTATTGTCAAATTTAAGATGGAACCCACATTTTTGCGTCTATAAATAACGAAACTTTGAGTAGTACAGACCGTTTTCTTTTAAATACGCCATGTTGAATTTGTTTTGCATTTTAAACAAAACCCAACAAAGATATGAAAATTTAAAAGCTATTACTTTGTAGAAAATGTTATTGTCAATAAAAACGCTATTTTATAGCTGATTAAACACGCCTAAATGATAGAAATGTCCTACCTCTTTAGCGCAGGTAAAATTCCGTGATGGTCGCTTATTTCGCTTATCATTAACTTCACTGAAGTGTTAACCACACAGGTGCAGATACAATTTCGTGATGGTCGCTTATTTCGCTGGCCGCTTATTTCGCTGGTCGCTTTTTTCCCGACACTGAATTGATGCTGTACTGGTCTGACCTCTTGACGGACGAGTTGACACATGCCTCACACTTTTCACCCGAGGGGGGCTCATTAGGGAACCGAACAACAGCTTACTATAATCCTCTTACTTCGGACGAGATGACCTGTACCCGCTACTCTCCACCACCAAACAGAGTGCCATCACGGACTCCGCTGGCAAATCGGAGGAGGAAAAACGCTGCAAATTATTACATAATGGTTTATTATTTCTGAATCAGATAGCCAGCTATAGTAACCAGCATGCTCTGGGGCTTTCGCCAGTCTCTTTTCTAGTACCCACCTCTGTTCTCGCGTTACAGGCTGCGCTCCCGATGGGGAGCAAATTGATGCTCGTACAGCCACCTGAGTGGTCTCATTCAATCCACGGAGTTAATTTCTACAGAAATCAAACTAAAACCGTAGGTACACTGGATTCCAAAAGCATCTGGGACCTATCCCAGTCGATTCTGCTCTCACTCCACCCCCCGCTCACCCCCCTCACTACCCACCGTGACCCCCTGCCAATCGTGCCAGGCGTCGACACTTTTTCGCCCGTTTTTGGCCCATAGCATCTATGCGAGTAAAGCGATCGGGATGGTTAAACGTTAGGACCAACTAGACCTCAAATGGAGTCTATGTGCGAAAGAACGGGGTTTTTAAGTCAATTCTTAGGCCTTTTATGGCCCGGACGGCGAACGGCGGACGGCGAACGGCGGACGGCGGACGGACATTTCAAATTTGGATTCTACGCACCTTGAAACGTAAAATGACAAAGTTTGAGGGGGGGTTATAAAAATTTTTTGCTATACGATCACATAGGCTTATTATTGGAAATAATAAACCAATAAAATAATACAACTAAGACTAGATCAAAAATTAAACTAAATATACTTACGTCACTATATATAATCAGCAAAGTGAAATAAAATTATGACTAGATTGTACAAAAATATATCACAGATCAGATATCACAGTTCGTAATAGAGCTCAGTGGCTCTCAGGTATGACAACGGAGACTGGACCTTGTCTGTCACTGATTTATTCTAAACTAAATAATGCATTTTAGCAAATTTTCGTAGAGGATGGAGCTATTTTATTGCATGGGTCAAAAAAAATTTGAAAAAAGCAGTACAGCAATCCGGATGTTTTTATTCGAATCTTTTGGATAATTATTTATCATTCACAACTGAAAATTGTGCGAATTATTACAAGAAGGTTTATTATTTCTGTATTAACAATCCCTACTACGCAGATCATCGGTCTATAATTTATAATAGATTCTTTCTTATTTTTTTATTTATTAATTTTAATATAGCGATTTCTTGAAGTAGCAAACATTATGTTATTAAGTGAATTTGTGAAATGCATTAATTGTAGTGGTGCATGGATGAAGATCAGCCAAAGTAAAAGTGGAAAAAAATAATAATCGATTAATAAATAATGAGATTCAAGAATGGGTGTCACTTTCCCACGGTTTTTCACACGGTTAGGCGCTTCCACTATTCACCGTTCCACAATCACCCCACTGCGTGGATATTCCGGGTTCTAGGTCAAGACCGGAATGGTTCCCCAACCAAGTGATATTATATTCTGACGTGGTGCTCCTTCAACTGACTCCTGCAGTCATCTTACGACTACGTGGCCAGCAGTAAGAACAAACCGACGAGAGGCTAAAGAAAAACCCCTGAACCGAGGAGGAGTGGGCGGCTGAGCCCTGAACACAAAAATAATGAAAATGTCAACCGCAGATGTGCCTCACCCCCAGTCACCGGAGTTTTCTCCCGCAAAACAACGACACGAACAATTTTACGTTGTGTCCGTGACCCTTCCTCTTCAAAAGGGGCTTTTGAAATAAAAGATTGATTTAGATAAAGCGATGGGCGCTCCTATTTGATCGTTGAGGCCTCCATTCCGCCAGCCCTTGACGTACCGGCTTCAACCCCTGTGCCCGGATGTTCCCTTTTCTTTGTCAGGAACGAACTCACCGACGAGATCTCCAGATAAAAAGAAGATAATCAACATTGCCTGCCAGTCACGTCGGCCCGCATTAATCCTCAATTTTTATGAAAGGCTCTAGGAGGGATTTTAAATGCTCTTTGCCTTTGATGAACGTCAGTCACTGTCTATCATGTGATATACCGAACTTGTAATGAAAAAATTGATAATATACTAATACCTATTATCAAGATGAAATTATGCATGAATATTAAAGCTGGTAGAAGTCCCATATTCTCGTACGTATCTGCTATAGTACACATCATAATACCCAAAGTGCAATAATAAAATCTTGTTAAAAATTGTTTAAAAAAATATACACTTAGAGTTTTAAGTATAAATTACAAAGTTCCAGTCATACAGCATGATCGTATGAACGAATTTTCTGAAATTATCTATTACCTCGTATTATAATATTTTGAATTGTATTGAAATTTGAGCAATTTCCGTAAAATGAAATTATTTAAAACCAGTTTTAAGGCAAACGACGCATAATGAAATAAAATTCGGTGATTAAAAATCGATTTTTATTATTTAGGTTTTTTTTGCAGTTTTATAGATTTTTCAGTACCAAATAGGTTATTGAAATTTAAAGTACTTTATCAGCATTATTTTTGCAAAATTTCCATAATACTTTGCTAATGTTATTTTGATTGAAACTCTGCTAAAAATATGAATTTTACAAATTTTGGCTGTTTTTAGCCATTTTTGGGGATTTTTTTAGTACATTTTTTGAAATTTGACCAATTTAATGTGCTCAAGAATGGTAGGCAAAGAACCCATCCTTCTATTTGAAAAGCTTGATTTTTTGTCCCAAGAACTTGATTTTTATCTCAATCCGAAGGAGAGTTTTCGTCTGGAATGACACACACACACACACACTTATATACAGGGTGATTCCCTGGCAGATGCAAAAAACATTTGGGTGAAACGACATCAAAAATGGAGTAAAATGCCGCCGACTGCATATTTTTATCTCAATCCGTTTTCGAGATATGATTTTTTAAAGGTTTCTTCAGGAAAACCGTGTTTTTTTTTTTCTTTTAAACTCAAATTTCTCCACTTTATTTCATTCAATTTTAATTTTTTACCACATTTTCGGAATTAACATTAAATTTCCTATAAGAATAGTATACTTGAGTTCTTAAAAAGTACCATCAAATGGCCCTCACATCAGCTCAAACATTGACGATTTTGAAAAAAGAATATTTCTGAAAATCTTTAAAACTTCACTGCTCTTCCATAACGAATTCTGGAAACTGGCAAATCTCATGAAGACTGCTTCGTCTAATACTCTGTCTAACGGTATAATCAAGTTTACTTTTATTGTGTTATTTAGTGGATAAAATTATGTTTTAATGTTAAAAAATGTGGGTTTTTCAATGAAATTGTTGGTTTTCTCGAAAGATGACCCTCCATGAACCTACGAGTATGGGGTCGGTTTCTATGTATTTTTTTACGCTGTATTGAATGGTAACATTTTTAGATCTCTCCAACTCCGTTATAACCGAGTTTTACACCTAAAATCGCAAATGTTCAGTTTGTTTGTTACGATTAAATGTATGTGTGTTATGGGGTAAAACTAGTTAATTAAAGTGTAAAACTCGATTATAACATAGTTGAGAGATCTGCAAGAGTTTCCATTCGATCCAGCGAGAAATAATACATAGAAACCGACCCCATACTCGTTGGTTCAAGGAGGGTCATCTTTCGAGAAAACCAACAATTTCATTGAAAAACCCACATTTTTTAACATTAAAACATAATGTTCTCCCCTGAACAACAAAATAAAAGTAAAATTGATTATACCGTTGGAAAGAATATTAGACGAAGCAGTTTTCATTCGATTTGCCAGTTTCCAGGATTCTTTTTAAAAGAGTAGTAAAGTTTTAAAGATTTTCTGAAATATTGTTTTTTCAAAATAGTCAATGTTTGAGCTGATGTGAGGGTCTTCGAATGGTACTTTTTAAGAACCCAAGTACACTATTCTTATAGGAAATTTAATGCTGATACCGAAAATGAGATTGAAAGTTAAAATTAAATGAGGCGAAATGGAGAAATCCGAGTTTAAAATGAAAAAACACGGTATTCCTGGAAAAACCTTTAAAAAGTCATATCTCGAGTACGGATTGAAATAAAAATATGCGGTTGGTGGCATTTTACTCCATTTCTGATGTAGTTTCACCTTTTTTTTTTTTTTTTTTTTGCATCTGTGAGGGAATCACCCTGTATAAATATATATACATATATATATTGGTCAAACCATTTGTTTGAATAAGCGAAAATCGTTTTTTTTTTTACAAAATGTATCCTTAGTGTACTTCAGACAGGAACATTCTATGGAGCTGGGGTTTGTTGTAAGCTTTTTTCGTGGATATCTATTTACCGAAAAGTAAGGATTTGGCAGTGGTCACGTATTATGATCTGAGCACCACGAATCTAAAACTGAGTTTTTTCGACTGTGATCCATTAATTTTGTTGTGTATAATCTCATTATCGAATAATGATGTATTTATGAATATAATTTGAAGAGAATCGAGTTTGAGATTTAAATATACCTAGATAAAATTAAATTTCATTATTGAAAATAATAAACCATGTTTGGGTTGGGGACTAACAAAAACTTTTTCATAAATCTACCCTGCCGTACTCACTACTGTACTACTTCATGCTGGGACTTTCGGTTTATTATTTTCAATAATGAACCATTGTATTAACATTGTAGTAATTATACATTAATCTGAATTGCAGTGTGGGATGATAAGAACTCACGCAAAGTTGTTTAAAGTTAAATTGCAATTCTCTACAACCTAATCGCGAGAATCACGCGACCCGCCGCCGTCAAGTTGAGTTGATGACTTAGCACCGCTCGTTGATTGGAGCGTCGCCCAAGTTCCAACCAGCTCAAATTTGAAACTATACCCAAGGCACCGGAACTCAGGCAAATGGAATAATCCTAAAGTCAATCCTCGGAACAATCCTCGGAACAGACCTGACCAGTTCGAAGAGAAGTTTGCGGTCCTGCGGCCCGCTGAAGCAGCACTGGAGGCGACAGTGGGTCCCCCCCTGGTACGGGCAAGTGCGTTTAATCATGAAACCCAAATCGATTTCACTTGCAGGGGAAGGTCGGGGAGTGGTCATTCCCCCCCTGTTCCTTCAGCAACAGTCCTATGACAAGGGCACATCCATCCTGGGGACATGTCGCTCTCACCCGGTACATGGAAACCCCCGTTGCAGGTAAACTCCCCTCAGTGCTCCGCGCCGCATATATTCGACAACGCAACATTCCCTCGCGGAGGCCGTAACTCCACGCCGTTTTCCCCTCCCAATTTCGGGGAGGTTTCAAATTCGCAAGTGGGGTTACAATTTCAGGTGAATAACGTAAACTCTCCCTCTCGAAAAAAGGGTAACGCTGTCCCGAGTCCCCGTTAATTCTCATAATTTACGTGTCCCAATTCTCTCTCCCCCTTTTGCGTGGAAACGCTGGACTTATATTAAAGGACTGATTTTCAGTACACCCTGGGAAAACTTCGGAATTAATTAATTGAGAACGAAGGTACCTAATCGTTAATTGAAAAATATATCAAATGATAAAGCCTCACTACGCTAATAATTAAGTTATATTCAATGACACGGACGGTTGCTTTTGTACCCCCCCCCCCCCCATATATATATATATATGAATGAATGAATGATAACATGTTTTTATTAACAGGAAATTGAATTTAACATATTTATTCATATAACATGAGAGGCTCCCCCGGAGTTCGCCTTTAGTTAAGTATAATAGTATAGATTATTGTTTCTTTCTTTAATTAGTATTAATTGTCGTTATATTAGTTATAAGTAGCGTAAGTAGGTTATTCTAATCACTATTAGCGGGTTAAATTTAGTAATTATCATTTAGTGGCTCACATTATGCTTAATTTATTTCCACGGAACAATATAGCAAATTTAGTGTCTTTGTACATTCATTTCCTAGCTCTTATATTGCTTTGTTTCCTGACTCTATGTACAGTAGTTTTTAAGGCTCTTCTTGCGTCCCTTGTGTAGGTGAATTTTGGTCGATTTCCATGTCCATCTTGTTCAGCATATTGTCGTGGGCTAGTTGTAGTTAAATTCCAATATCAGGGTTCTTCTATAAGCCCATGCTGCCTTCGCAAGTTTGTACAGGCTATCCCAGTCTTTTCCATTTAAGATTTCAACCAGCTCGGTTCTGTCCAGGGTGCATTTGCCAAAATAATTTTTCCTGATATAGCCAAGAATTGGGCATTTGGCCAGAAAGTGCTCGGTGTCCTCCGTAGCCTGCATATTGCACATAGCACATAGATAAACCCTATCTTGTATCCATGGGGTATAGTTTAGGTATAGCAGCTCGCAACGACACTTCATGATCCACGTGACCTTTTCGAGTTCAAATCCGTGCAAGTTGACATCATGGCGTAGCTGTTTGTATAGCGTGTGGTACTGTCCATCATTGCAGCGCTGTATCAGGTCTTGCTTAGCATCCCTCTCTCTTCCAGCTAGTATGCTCTGGATATACAAGTACACCTGTCTGATCCCATCTGAGTGTCACTCCCCTCCCGTATTTGCTGGCATCAAACTCTAACCCAGCTCAGCCCCCTGTCAATTGCGTAATCTGCAGACCTTCTAGTCGAAGGGGGCAACTTTAACGTCCTTGTGAGATATTCAGCGTTCAGATTGAGAAGGGTACCATGCATCTGTTCGAGGCCAGTCTCCAGAAATAGAGCGTAGTTCGGCGTGTTTGTAGGGAGATTGAAAATCTTTTTTACGTAATATCTTCTCTACATGATCGTATTTTTTAAACCCCCAAATCTGGCATCCGTAGCATAAAGTGGCCTGCACAACCGATCTGTTGAACTTGGTATCTAGCGGGACTTCTTTTGCTAAAACATCTTGCCCCAGACCGAGTTAATGCTAATCTTAGCCAAGGCTACTCTTTCGTGAAAATGCTTTTTCATGGAGAGGTCGAACGCAAACCAAACCCCCAGGTACTTGTATTCCCGTGCGACGGTAATACTTTCGCCGTCCAGCACCCAAGTCTCATCCCTCCTCGGTCTTCCTCCTCTAGGGCGGAAAATCACTATATTTGTTTTCTTCATATTGATGGTCAGGCTCCACATTTTCAGATACTCGGACATTCTATTAATCATAGTTTGCTTAGCAGGGGTGTCTCCAATCAAAACAATATCGTCTGCAAACATCAAGCAGTTGATAGCACTGTCTCCCACTCTGACACCTCCACCCACAAAGCTTGGCAAATCGTCCAAAAATAGAGCAAACAGCGTCGGACTTGCAGGACAGCCTTGTTTTACTCCCACCGTTGAACGGAACTGCTCAGAAACCACTCCACCGACTAAGACTCTGACATATGTGTTCTCATACAAATTTCGAAGCGCTGCTATCATTTTCGTGGATAAGCCCTTGCACGTAAGTTTGTAGAATAGGGCTTCTCTATTCACCGTATCAAATGCTGACTTGAGGTCGACGAAGCAGCAATAGGTTTTCTGGTTTTCCAGAAACCTACCCTCAACAATATTTGCCAACGTAAAGATATGGTCCAGTGTCGTATACCCACGTCGGAACCCAGCCTGGTTCTCACTCAGCACCGAGTTTTCCTCAATCCACCGATTTATTCTGTTTATTAGTGCTCCAACATAAAGCTTCACCATTGCATCTATGCAGAATAAACCACGATAGCTACCCGGGTCCTCCCTCTCTCCTTTTTTATAAACTGGGAATACTAGCGATTGGGAGAACGAAGAATCCAGTATCCCCGTATCAAAATAGCTGTTATATATTTTCAGCAGCATAGTTAAAAAGCTGTCAGGAGCGTTCTGGTAAAATTCATAAGGAATCCGATCCTGACCAGGCGCCTTCCCTTTCTTTGTTGTATTTGTGACATTTTTGAGCTCATCCAGGGTAAAGGGACCATCCAGCGAACCATCACTCACAAGGGGCATTGCGTAACTGAACACATGGGGACTCGAAGGAAGGTTGTATAGTCTAGCGAAATGCTGGACCCAGTCTCCTATATTCAAGTATGGGATCACATTAACTTTTTTGTTTTTGAAATAATTAGCAATCTGCCAAAATTCTCGAGTGTCTCGGATCTCCAGAAATCTGCCTGCCATCTGTCCCAAGAAACCTGCCCTTTTCACAGCATACACCTGCTTGTACTCTTTACCTACCTCTATATATCTAGTCCGAACCATCGCTGACTCAGTTTTTTCGAAGAGTCTCAAGAGACGAAATGATCTAGTTCTCATTTTAAAGCACTCCATATCGAACCAGGGTTGACGTGGAATAAATTGTGGTGACCCAGAACCGTAGCTTCCCTGCTGCGAACTCCTAAGAATTGCTCCCTTGAGTTCAACAATTGTAGGTGAGTCCGACATATCTGAACAGATTGTATCTAATTTCTTTTTATAGTGCTGGTCATCCTTTTCTGTCCATTTTAGCGGCCCCGGAAGCGTATTATCTGTTCTAATGGTTCCTGGCAAAACTACAGAAAGGACCTGTGGTAGATGGTCTGAAAAGGTCTTTGTCTGTATCGTGTATTTTGCAATCGACCTCAAGACATCAACAGGCACACATGCCAGATCAATGACCGAAGCTCCTCGTGGTCCCACATACGTAAAAGCTCCCCTGCGGTCTCCATTCATCCTTCCATTCAGAATCACAAGCCCCTGGTTTTCCATCATGCTCAACAACTTATTCCCGTGACTGTTTCTTAGTTTATCTCTTGACACTCTTTCCGCTGTACAGTCGTGCAGCCACTCCACAGCATCAGCAGGTAATGTTTGACCGTTCCCGATTCTGGCGTTGAAGTCGCCCATAAGTAGCAGGTTCAGACCTGGGTTGTTTTCGACAAAACTTTTGAGTTCATCGAATTCTCTATCCCAGTTCTCCTCGCAAAGGTAAATAGGCAAAATATTGGCATCCATGCTGCTCATCCTCGTATATATATATATATATATATATATATATATATATATATATATATATATATATATATATATATATATATATTTTTAAGTTCTGGGTCATACATTACCATTCGAGCAATTGAGCAAAGTATCATGAAATTTCGCTTTTTATTTGAATTGATTGTTTTCAGAACAGCAAGTTAAATTTTGAATTCAATGCGCACACACTTTTTCAATAAAATATTCTGCTATAAAAACCATACTTTTCAAATATCTACCCATTTGTTGTGATTAACCGTGAATTGTGACAAAAATCTATTGCTGTAGGTAAAAAAATTTTAAGATGAAAATGAAAGATTTCTACTTCACACTTCTTCTTGTTTCATGGAGGAGCTCAATGAATTTTATTACAATTGGTTGACTAGTAATTAGTGCCATGTGCAAAACTGAAGTTCATTGATGCACGTAAGACCCCGAGACTTCCAACGATTTGGAGGACATTTTAGGGGATTATGTGGTATAGCTCCCAGTCAGTACTATACAATGCATGGCCGTCTGACCAATAATATACACCTAAAAGAATTAAGGTATTACTTTTCCTTGTAGACGTTAAGAGATCAATCGGACAAAGTTCACATTTATACCACATGATTAGGTTCTTATTGGAGATGGGATTCAACCAGTTTTTTGGTTTTAGGTTTTGGGTTATTCGGTCTGGGCAGTCGTTGGTGCCCAGCTTGGCAGACGTTTTCTGTCATTATCATCCAATATCTAGAATTTACTCTCTAAACTCGCTCGCTGGATTGTCTTTTGTAGCAATTTTAGAACACTTCAATATAGCATGTTTCCATGGATCACCTCTTACGAATAAAACAGCCCGTACGGTGTCAAACAACCCGTAAACTCTAATCCCCGAAAATCTCGGCCGCGCCTCCGAGATTTCCGACTCCCCCAATTCACAATCTGTTGGGGTTTCCGTGATGGGACGAACCAGCAGGGCGGGGTTAGTGTCAGCTGGCTTAGTAGGATTCTGTAACCCTCTTCTTTTATTTCCATTATGGTTTTAAGCTCTCTCCATTTGTCATTCTGCTGGGCACCAGTGGCCTCCGATACTTTTTTCCCCCTCCCACTTCCCCTCTCCTGCGCTTTTCCCTCCCCTTCTTCACTCTCTCTCTGGCCTTCGACCGCCTCTTTTTTTCAAACAATTTATTTCCGGAGCTATAACTCCTATATTCCCTCAGAACTGCTCTCTTTGTGGTTCAATGAGGAAGTGATATATTTAGGTAAATGGATAAGTTCTGGTAAAATATGAATATCTGTCGTCTTGGATGAATCCTCAAGTGTTTTAGCCCCTTCGGCTGTTCTTGAAAGTAAAGTATATTTCTAAAATAAAGGTTCCTACAATTCCAACATTCAATCAGAATAAACACAAGTTCCCGTCATACAGCATAACCATACGAGCGTATTTTTATTTATTTTTCCTCAATGTATTCAAGTTTATTTGTTTGAAATTTAGGCGCTTTTAGTACACAGGAACATTCTGGTAATTGATTATTGAATTTTGGCTAAAATTCAACTTGTCTAAACCAGTTGGTCCACTAACCAGGTTCTTCACGGAGATTGAAAAACTGATTGAAAAAGTTTAACGAAAACTATTGAAAATGATACCAAACAAGATTTTTGATGACAATGACTGACGTCATGAAGACAGCGTTTTATTTTTGTCAAGGAAAAATTTTCAAGCATTAATCCCAATAGACATTAAAAAAAAAAAATTCTGAAAAATCACTATAAAATTCTAAAAAAGCCTTCAGTAAATTTTCAAATTTATATTATTTATCAGCATACTTACTGCTTGGAAAAAGGTTTCCATTGTTGGTGCCGTCGGTATTCAGAATATTCAGATAATTTATGATTTTCTTAAAAACGTATTAGAATTTCATTAAAATGTGATCAAAATTTTGGTTAAAACTGCGAAAACCTTTTTGAAATTCTAGAAGTGGTTTCAATACCATAATTCTGGGCTTGTTGCAACTATTCAACGATCAAAACTTCTTTGCACACGAAGTTCTCAAATTTCAATTAAGTTTAAAATACTTAGGTACATGAATAAAAGGGAAAAAACAAGGATAAAGTATGAATAAATGAATCACGAAAATTTGTTCATATGGTCATTTTGCAAGACGGAAGATTTTCCAAACTTTTGTTTCCAGAGCTATTCTCTCAGAATTGATATATTTCCGATCAATATTGAGGAAGTATTATATTTAAATGGTTAAGTTTTGGTAAAATATTAATATCCGTCGTCTTGGAGGAATCCTCGTATCAAGATCCCTTGTACGTTCTTAGAAATACTGTATATTTCCGCTCCCGAGGAGTTCCACTTTCCCAACACCCAAAGCGCTTAAAAGAAGTTATGTAGCCAATCTGTTGAAATTTTCATGTCTCTACTTTGGCGCACAACCGCAAAAAGTGTTACTTTTAAGGTGTGAGAAAATTATCTGATGATTCTCGCTTACAAGAAAATCGTTGCTACAGAATTGTATCTTGGCCATTTTTCATCGTACGAAAATCGTTCCCCAGTCGTTAGAAAGTTTGTGATTAATTTCAAACAACACCACATCCCCCGCTGCTAATGTCCTCCACAATATATCCCTAAGAAGCACTGCTTACGATCTTGGTGTGATCTCAAAACTTGTTTAGGCGTAGATTAGGCATCCGAAGCATGGCAATTCAATGCATGTTTGTTGGTTTCCTGTATTTCAGATGAAAAAAAAGTTTGTCAAACAAGCAAGCAAAATCCTATTCGAAAAGATATGTCAATCATCAGTTTCAGACCGGACCTGTGTTAAAATAAATAATTCTTGGCATGCTCCTGTAAGATTGTAAGTTAACATCTTAGAGTCTTCAGTAGTGGACTATGTTTCTTGCCAGTAACTTGATAATTCCATTGCCAACGTAGCACCGTCAACGAACCCAAGTAGGTCACGTTTCAGCGTAGCCACTTTTCCCGAGCTTCCCTAATGCACATTGACGTGACTTTGATGATAGTAAATCTTAGAAAGCTTAAAGATGATTTCACTTGTCTTCCAGGCATTCTGACGAATAGGCTCTGACGGGGAAAGGTCCTGCAAAAGGGTTTTCACCGCGTTGCTGAGCAATTAATGGCATCTATTGGATGTCAGGTCATTGACTTGACTCGTAGTTGAACTACCAATCGATGGAAGTAATCATTAAATTTACGGATACGGGGAAACTCTTGTGAGACTTTCCCCTTGCTGGAACTTACCCCAGCCTATCATATATACCGCCGGTGAAATTCATTCAGTAGATAAGATTACCTAACTTCAGTTCGACATTTGAAGCCATTGGGCAAATATAACTGACCTTCTTGTGCAAGGTAAGTACTGAAAGAGTCTATTCCGATGCATTAGTCAGCGGTTTGTTCCGAAGTGGAGCACAATACGTCGCCTTGCGCGATTGGTCGACTCAAAAGAATATTCAAGCGAAAAGACTCCGACAATCGGAGCGCGTCGCCGGCAGCTTCCGTCTCACGCGAGCAGCACACGTGACCCCGTTATAATATACGTAGTTTCTCAGATAGATAGCGCACAACACAGAACCCCTTGTGAAAAGTGTCACAATGGAGCGACACCTCCGCCCTCCGTTCCATTAGCGACTCCCTCTCATTCGACTGACAAAAGGCCGAAGGACGTGACGAATCTGATCGAGCCGGAATTGACTTGACGTGAGAGGGAACTAATTTTTTGAGACCCAGCAGCAGTTATAATAATACGGCGCAATGTGGGAACGAGAATGGAAGGGGTGGTTATGCGTGGTTTGAATGCAATAGGGTGTTTTCCATGACGTGTGAATGATGTTTTCAGATAAGATCCCTTTCGGTTTATTCGTTCATTAAAAAGAGAACAGTTTAGTGCCAGTTTATGATTAATGTGAGGTTTTCACGATCCATTTAATTTGACGATAAGAGCGAACAAAACACTTCTTAACGCTAGATAAACATATTGGTTTGTAATGCATGCATTGCGGGGACATCCATTTGGATAGTAAATAATTTTTTGTAAGAATACCGAATAGATCGTGATTTTTTTAGATGTAACCACTCCATTTTAATATAACATGCTATTGAAAAATCACGAAAATTCCCCCTCCCTCTCCATGGATTGTGGGGCTTGATTTTAGCCTCTCAATATGAATCACCAAATATCAGTTGAAAATTGCGTAAACAGTACCATTCCCTCTCCATCACTCCCCCTGAAGAAATCAGCAATCAAAATGAAATCCCAGATTTTTTGCACATTAATTAAAACCAAAAGATTAAAAAACAGAAAAAACGAAGGTATTAAGGTTCATCGGAAATACCCCCCCCCCCCCGTAGTTATCCCTCCACCGTCAGTAAATTTTAAGCTTCCAAGTTTTGCACAACTGGAATAAAATCTGGGCTAACATAGTGAAAGTATCACTATTTATCGCTATTAAACCCTCCATTCACCCCTTCGATCATGAACTTTCAAATTTCTGACATTGTTTCAGAAACTAGACCAAGTTGATAGTCGAACCTTGAACCCTGAACATTATTACACAAAGTTTTATTATTTCTGTATAAGATAGATTTTACGCAGAGCATTGGCCTACAATAAATTAACAATAGGCTTGCATTTTTGTAGAATAAAACTATTCAATCTCTCAAAAGTGAGAAAAATGTTTCCTCTACTTATAGGTAGACATTAGAGCAGTTGATGATATGAAATTAAGCAGGCAGGTACCAATACTTCATTAGTAGGTACATTGGTACGGTCAATAATAAACTCGGTTTCGCAAAGTGAGAGTTTTTAACTGAAGTAACAAATTTTTAGGAATATTTTTTAAAGAGCTTAAAGTTGGAGTAGTAGTTCTAGTAAGAAGTATAGGTTTGAACTTAGTGCGTATAGTTTGAAGGTAGACGGGAGTAGGTGAATTTTAAGGCCGGGGCCTGTGTTGGGTAAGAAAGAGGTTGAGGAGAAGTGGTAGGTGTGCTTACCGAGCGCGAACTGAGGTTTCTGATTGCCATTTGGCATATTTTTACCCTGGCGATTTTCGCAGCTCGGTGGTGATAGTATGAAGCTGGATGGCTGGAGTATGAAACATCTGACTATTTCCTGCTTGACCGCGAGCATTATGTCAAATGAATGGTCGCTGCACCTCCTTTTCTCCCTCGTGTTTTAAACTTTCATTTTCAAACCCATTACCACGGCGAGTTCTCCCCATCAACCCTAAGGATTGACGAAAATAACAGTCGGTACTTTTGGAACAATTATTGTTTCTATTTTGCACGTATATATTAGTTTTATATACTATATACTTTTTTCAATTTTATACTTAATTGTATTTTTCAATATTATTTTACAAGGTAGGTTACACTATAACTTAGGCTGCTTGCCGTAGGTTGGATCAGATTCGATCAGGCACGGATCCAGAGGGGAGCTGAGGGAGCTTTAGCCCCCCTTTGGACCCAAAGATACACTAGATAAAATGCGATTCGATATGAAATAAATACTTCCCTTGAATAAAATGGATGTCAACATATTTTTTTCAGCCCCAATTTATAGTGAAATTTCAGGGCCATTGCCATATTATTGTATCAACTTGATTAAACTTGAAATGCAACCCTATTGTTTCCCACTTATTGCAACTCGTCGATGCGACGAACCCCACTAAAATATCGTTATAAATGGCCCGAAGAGCCGTTTTAGGAGCATCAACATGGAGCATATCCCGAATCTGCGTTAAATTTCCGACGAGATGGAAGAAAAAATAAGTTTGATCTACCAGATTGGTCAAATTCCACACTATGCGTCGGTTAGTGCGGTCTTGAATATAACAAAAGGGCGGTGAAGAGCAGGTCTCTTCCATATAGAGGACTAGACAGCATCTCAAGGAGGCTTGATATTGGCTTCGCCGAGGTTGACCCGATCCCATCAATCAACCCTCACCCTTCTGCCTCCTTATCTTTCGCCTTATTCGGAGGATTCCGTCCTCAGTCATCTTTTAGGACCAACAAGTGCCTCGGATACGCGGATTTTATATCGCATTCCTTTACTATCTACCAGATTATCAAGACTAGGTAGGTACCTATCCTAATAAGTATTACTCGGAATATGAATTAGGAAGGAATTAAAATTAATATCTCTCCAATGCAGATCATTAGGTGGAGGGCCCTTCCTCTCAATCCTCGAACCAGTTAACAAAATTACTTACTTGTGTGAAAATTGAGCAACTGCTGCGTTTTGAAAGGGCTTCACACCAAGTCATCCAAAATCACTGAAGGCTTGAAGACGACAGATACTGCAGTTTCAAAACTGGGTTTTGAGATGGATATGAGTAGTTCCTCCTTCTCGATTCTTGCTTATGCTACTCCATGGCATTAAATCTTCAGGATAGCCTCTGGGTGTAGCAGGTTGATCGCCTACCCCCTTTGAAGGAGGAACCACTTAATTTCCATCTCTCATTGTCACTTGTTAGCAAAGCTCGGTTTCGAACCACACCTCCGCCCACACCCAACCCCGTCCTGCCGCCCCCCCCCCCCCCCCCACTCTCTCTCTCTCTTTCATAGTCAAAATGGGCAAATAACCAAAACTTTTACCATTTTGAAAATTAAAAACATACCCCTGCCCTGTTTACTTGGAGCCCCCCTTCCTCTCCCCCCCCCCCCCTTCTTCATGAAAGCCTCAGGAGTGTAATGGATATGAGTAGTTCCATCTTCTCGATTCTTGCTTGCTGTACAGCTTGTCATATTCTGGAGATTATTAAATCTCCAGGACAGCCTCTGGGTGTAGCAGGTTGATCGCAGGATATCGAAGGTTCCGCCTTTGAAGGAGGAACCAATTAATTTCCATCAGCACTCACTGTCACAGTTTCAAAATTATTTCTCATCGGAATGTAAAATAGGCTGAAACCGATAATATTCTACACATTTTCTGATAAATAACTTTGAAACTGTGATCCGGTAACTTTCAGTTAGAATTACAATCTTAGTGCAGAAGCTCGAGATGTTGTGTGTGGCAGGTGTGGGGGTGATCTGTCCATTCGCCACTTTCTGGAGGACTGTCCAGCCCTTGTGGACCTCCGAGTCTATCATCCCCCACAGTGGGTTGACGTTTTATACGGACCAGACATGGTACAATCCCTGTTGACCTGAGAGACGCTGAAATCTTCTACGAACTGTTATTTCTGATCTGTGATATATTTATATACATCTAGTCGTAGTTTTATTTCACTTTTCTGATTGTATATATTAGCATGTATATAGTTATTAGCCTATTTTACATCTAGTCTTGGTTGTATTACTTTATTTTTGGGGTTTTTTTAAATCCACTTTGGGGGATAAACAGTGGTCATCACTGTACTCCTAATTTTTCTTTCCCACCGAGTTGCCAGTGAAGTTCATGATGCTCCTTTTTAGTTGAGGTTGCCTACATAGCTCCCAGTGACCCTTTTTTAGACACCTTGTTCAATACCGCTAGTGAACCTTCTGGTTGAGGTGCGGCTAAAACCTTTAAAAAAAAACTAATGTCCATAGCCCGTAATCGTATCATGATCAAGTGAATATGAATCGAGAAAAAAGTTAAGAATGATGTTTTATCTTGGTGAATATACACCTACCTGAGGTATTTAATCCATTTCATAAAATTCTAGTATTCTGGAATGCGTGGACACTTGCTCATTGAATGTATTGTATAGGAAGTTCACTGTGAAGGAATCCAAAAGCATGAAAAGACCCTTTCAATACCCATAAGTTACATACCTATTTATTAAAGACAATATGATAAATATGATAGTTATTATAAGTATACCCTCAATGCATTAATCGATGCGCATTAAGGACTTCGTGTTAGTGGATCTGTAGGTCAGTGTTTTTGTTTAATAAACATTCTAACTGCGAGGTACACGAACAAGTTCTTGTACGTGATGAGAAAAGTGAGTTTAATCTCGATTTAATCTTGGCAAACACGTCTCCCTTGTACACACTGAACCTGACAGGAGCGCGATATATTTTGCGCTCAAGCGCATTAGCTAAGCGCGTCGAGCGTTATGGGATCCACCCTACATATTCATCAGCTGATAACAAAGGGGCGTCAAACCTATTAGTATGAGTGTGCCAATCTTGCGGCATAACAACAGTTCGTCTCATGAATATTGTACAGGATTCGGTGAGGGACACCAGGCGTCCCTTCCTCACCCAGCTTCCTCAGCAGCCCCTGTTTTACACCCAACCTCTTCCTTATCGCCTCGTTTTGTCACCCGAATCGTTCACTCATCAACGCCACCGTTAGTACAGGAAATGAACTTGTGAGCCCCTTCAACGCAGTTTACCCGTTTACCCTTCGACGCTCAGAGGTAATTTTATTCTCAATAATGAATGTAAAACTAAGGATATCTATCTATCATTCATTCACGAATAAAACTAACGATCAATTTTATTCAAATCTCATACTGAGCTTCCTATGTGAAGGATAGTTTTAAAAATATTTTCATCAGAAGTTGTGAACATTTCATTCTCCAAAACCACCAGTTAGTTGCATTATTTCTAATCCAGGTAACTAAATCAATATTTCAACTCTCACCTACTATATTGCGTATTTTTTAATTTAATGATTCAAGTCGCACCTCAACCAAAAGGGCCATTAGTGGCATTGAAAAATGTGTTTAAAGCGACACAGTTGATCTCCGTCATTGGCTGATATAGTGAGGGGGGAGGGGGGTTGTTCAGCGATGACAACTGTTTAGCCCCTACATCGGATTTAGAAAAAACCAAAAATAAAGTATTACTATACAACTAAGATAGAGAAACGAGATCGTTCGAATAGGCCATGACGAAATGAGGCGTGATGGGCATTTGTGCATTCGTAGTGGGCACTATCAATTTCGATGAAATCTATAAGGTACCATCCTTAGCTTAACACGAACTAACTCGAAAATTTTTAACAAAATACGATTGATAGAGGTACTTACCTACTAGAAATTGAGCTTGAAAGGTTTAGCGGACATACCCACCGACACACAGTCTTCACACAAGCTTATATAGCAAAAGTTGTCCAAAAGGGACCTATGGGTAGACTCGAAAGCAATCATGCTGTCGGAAAAATGGAATGCCGATGAAAATACTCAATACGTGTTCCCTGCAAGGTTTCATCAAAATAACTTTCAGGTTCTGAATCATCATCATTTTTCATGGGACCCTTCTATCAGTTGAACGACCCAAACAAATTTCTCTTGTTACCAAATGTTAATAATAGTGACTAAACTAATTAACAAGTTGGCCCGTTCATTCAACTGTAATAGTTTTGTTACTCAAATCGAGTCATATTTCCCTCAGTCCGTATTTAATTGATGAAGTAATTCATCAAAGGAGCGAGAATCGTCGCACGTTGCTAAACTCGGATTGACACCTCGTTGAACTATTCAACCGTCCGTGGTAGCGAGATAATGCCCCAAAACCTTCAGCTATGACGAGGGGATCGTCAGTTATGACGTGGGATCCATTCCCTGAGAAATACCATCATCAAACTCGAGCCACTGGTTCTGTCTGACTGAGGCGTGAAATCGTACTACGACAATGGGAGCCCTCTGGGAATAGCACTTACTGACCACAAATCAACATCGGGAAAGAGGCCCCTCTGCCAGTGGATTAATATCAATAGTGATAAACCAATATTTAGTCGGAAGACCCCCGACAGAGTTGGGTCATTGTTCTCCAAGTTCTATCTCGTTCTCGTGATATCTATCCGTGCCTCAGAGCATTGATGGTGACGTTGAGTTATATATACAGGATGCAGCAAATTTTATTTTCCACTATTTCAATGAATAGTCAAATTTTAGATATTGAGGCGAAAGTATGATATTGCGTTGGTAGTTCTATCTAAATAGGTGCTAATAATGTATTAGGTAAATTGAAATATGTACTATGAATCAATAGTAGGATGTGAGAAGGCAGAATCTATTGCCTAACTCAATGGCCAACTAGCATCATACATTGCAAGGCTTGGCATCGGACTGACCAAACTGCTAGTGTTCATCCACTATCAGACCTTAGTCCTGTGGAAGTTTCCGCTGGGCAGACCAAAACTATCCAAGAAGAGGTGGTAATGGTCATCAGCTCTGCAGGCATTGGATCTATGCACAAATTGAGATTCAATAACCCAATGGTAGTAGGATCGGATGAACCTAACTGGCATGAATTACATGAATTGCATTTTGAAATAAGCGCACACTAAACAAGATACTAAAACTGAGGATAGAATAGACAGAAATGAAAAGCTAAATATTTAATATGGTCGTCCTTTGATTTGTCGAACTTAGTTGGCTTGATCATGGTGAAATGGCCACAGATAAAGGAGCGATCCTGCTATACTCGGGGCTTACAGATGAACTATGCAGAGTTAATATTCTTCTTATGAAGACATGATATTATGATGAAACATGATAGACTCCTTTTCAATAAGATTTATTGCTTATCCGCCAAAGGAACATAGCAGAAATGAGTCCTGATTGACTCCCTCGAGGCGTTTAAATCCTGTTTAGGAACCCATTGGTTAAATAAAATTGCAATCCAATATACCAATTTATTTACCACAAAAACAATTTGAGAACTTCTCGTATGTACGGCAAGGTTTTCGAGAAACAGGCAACACAAGATACAGGGGGTAAAAGAGGAGAGAGAGAGAGAGAGAGAGAGAGAGAGAGAGAGAGAGAGAGAGAGAGAGAGAGAGAGAGAGAGAGAGGGAGAGAGAGAGAGAGAGAGAGAGAGAGAGAGAGAGGGAGAGAGAGAGAGAGAGAAAGAGAGAGAGAGAGTGAGTGAATGTGATGTGGAACGGAATCTGCGAATATGATTTGCATGAATGTGTTGAGAGAGATTGGGTTAGTAGGTAATAGAAGGGAACAACTGCAAGAGCCGGAGCACAGTGGTCCAGAACTCCCGAAAACGTGATCGAAACTCCTAGCGACTTCAATTGTATCACTTTTGCTTCCAAGAGGAGTAGGTCTTATGTTTTTGAGTGCGTGGATTCCAAAAATCTTGTTTTTATTAACTTTTAAGATTCAGAAACGGTCAAAAACTGACATGTTTCGGCTTTTCCGTTGATAACCTGAATTTTTCATATCAGACCCAAGTGTATTATTGGTTATCTCAACGTTTCCATTAAAATTAACTAATTACTTATGCTGAATCGAAAATATTGGAAAAATTGCCCAAACTTAGTTATTTGAATATATTAATAAATTGGAAAAATGAAACATCAGGGTACAAATAATATCCATTAATAAAAGTATCTAATTAATTTTATTATTAACAACTTCTATTACTCAATATTCAAGATTAATAATAATCGATTATCACAGCAATGATCAATATATTATTCAAATTGGTAACATCAAAGTTCGAGGAAACAAGTTTACTCAATTAAGACTTTTCTTGAGACAAATGTGATAATAATAATTATTTTTATTATCGTGAGCATCAATATAGTTAATAGGTATCTACTCTATGACAATACATATTATAGTAATGGATGATTCACTTTTCAATTAGGTAAGAACAATCAATCACATAATAATGGTATTAATCCTCAAATTAATGGATTTGAGCAGAAAAAACAATTTCTAAAAGACAAACTACAATTCTTGGGGTAGGTGGGGGTGGGGGATTTTGTTAAACATTCACTGAAAAAAGGAATAATTTTAAAAAAATCACATCAAGGTATTCCGTTTACTGAGGAAAATTATCCCAAACTAATGTGCAGAGGTACGTACTTCGGATCAGAAAAATTAACCTGTAGGCCAAGGTAGCAACAAGTAGCACCTGGAATTGGTTCGAAAAATTTCTTTATACCTTTCTCGACAATCTGAGACCAATTTTAGCACGCGCATTTTCGAACGATTTTTTCTAAGTACCTAAATTGAAAAAAAATTATTGAAAATCGTATTTTAAAGATAATTAACTGAGCTTCGGATCTACCTGTTGGCTGTGATTACCAATCAGCAGGCTCTCCTCATTTTGGAAATAAGAAAAAATATATATATGTATATATAATATACAAATCGCTACCTTAAAAAAAAAAGAAAAAAAAAGCAAACTTCGGTCTACTTTAAACATTCCAAATTCCCTGCATACTTTTCCAATCAGTTTTAGGGAAAGCCTTGGCAGGCTTGGGTGTTTCAAGAACTGTGGAATAAAGGATAAAATTTTCAAATCTGTTGGAAAATATGAAAAAATTGAGTTTTGATCACTTTTTTGGGGGTTCTGGACCACTGAGCGGAGGAGCTGATATCACTGCTCGAAACTTCTCAACTTGGTATCTTATAGCCGTTATGGGGGAATCAAGGGGGAATAAAACAAAACGAAAAATAAAGAGAGAAATCGTCGAAGGACGTGTTTTTCCAGAGGTTACCGGTGTTGTGGCAGCAATGGTGTACCGAGCTAGAAGGAAGGAATGGAAGGAAGGTATAAAATAATCTTTCGATGGGAGAGAGAGGCGGCCGGAGCAATAATGCGGGAATTGATTGGAGATCGTCCTACCCCTGTCTCACGCGTACAACAGGTCCTTATTGTCCGCGTCGTTATTGGAACACACCGAAAAGCAATTAGCCCTCCTGTTTCATCCCTTTTCCATGAATCTCTCTCCGAGTTCTCATACTCCCTCTCTCTACCCCGACGCAATTCTCCCGTCTCAATTGGCTCAGTTTCTGTTGATGGAGCCACTTTCGTTAGTCCGAAGGAAAAACGGATTCTAAGGATTTATCGATACAGAACTTCACTAAGAACGATCTGAAGGGAAGATGAAGAAGCACATTTTGCGATAAATAACGTGAGCAATAATCCGGTATGTTGAATTGATTAGATAAGTAGCGAGATCACAGAAGTATGCCAGATTATTTAACTGCTATAAGCATTGTTTTTCATCTAGGTTCATCTAGGCCTTGTAAGCCTATTTTTCATAAGTGCATTCTCCTCTGAAAATCGCAGTTCGCAATGGAATTTCGAGATACATAACACACTAACAACAAACACAAACAACAAACACTATAACTAACTATATAAAAAAGCTAAATGTTTACCGTCAAATACTCACACTGCCGATGTGCAATGTGACTGGCCTCGTACATTAGGTAGGTACCAATTCGATTTGTGAAACTTCCATCCGCATATAGTCAGTACAGAAATCATATCTTCTTACCTTTCCGATAAGGTGCGATTTCTCATTTTGGCGCACTTTGGTGCGTCTGGCAGCTCTCTGGCGCACAGTTTGCTGTACATTCTGCGGTCTACTGTTATTCCTCAACTCAGGATACAATATACCTACTTTTGATTATTGAACATCCAATCCGGATACCCCTCCGGTTAACTTAAGTGAAATTTCGACGAAATTTGGTACGTCCGGCTGAGCTCTGACGCCAATCTGACCGTCAGGCACTTTTTTCCTCCAATAAAAGTGCAATATAATTTTGCTTAGAGAAAATTTCATCCAAACACCCTTCCGGTTAAGTTTAGTGCAATTTAGCGCACCCTGGTGCGCCACCATGAAGCTACGGGCCAGGTACAGGCTGCCAGACGACTACTTTCGATAACAGTAAGTAATAAACTATACAATAGAATATTCATACCTTTCAGTTAAGTTTCTGGTTGCTGGCTCCCGGACTATCGGCTGATTAATTCTATTGTATCATGCTAGATGGATCTATTGTTTCGCACTGATGGAATGGTAAAGTCTAGGCATTTTGATCAACAACAATATTATCCTCTAGCTAGGTGTGTACGTGTATGTAGTTACATTTAAATAATGTATAATGGACTTCGCTCAATAATTATGCACCAGTGATTTGAGTAGAAGGGATATTTAATTCAGAAATAATGCACTTGGGTGGATTAATTTGCAGCGTTTCTTAGATCACCGTTTATAATAGGGTATCCGACTACGGTTGCTCTGGATTCAGAATTATTCAAAATCCGTATTAGATCCGCCTTATATCTTTTTAGGAACTATCAAATTACCGCTTAATAGAATCAAACAAGTGGTTACTTTTTATCACCGAATTTACTGGTGGTTGTTGTTTATGCCTTGTAACTGTACCAAATAGAGAAATTTATTAATGAGGAATTAAATTGGTGCTTTCAAAAATGTAAACTGGGAGAGCTTAGTTTATTGAGATTAACATTATTACATTAAGGAAATTTTTTCAAAAAATGGTGAATGTTTACATCTTATGAAAAACTTCAAAGAAACTTTGGAAATTATCATTCAACAATTTAAACGTAAGATAAACAGAAAACTTTTACAAACTAAATTCTTCGAATTTTCATTATGAAGGCTTGATTTTTTTCAGGACAACATTGTGCATGTACAGCGTGAGGTGTTGAATGCGTGAGAGAGAGCGGAGTTTTTCGAGTTGAGCGGACGTCAAGATCAGCTGGTCGCTCATCGCTTTGTTGGACGCGTTGAGGGCGTTGACGATGTGGTCGCTCATCTCAGCCATATCTCGCGTCACTTTGTTTTGAAAGTGATCGACGATCTTGGCGAGGAGAACGTGCTGCTCTTCAGATACGTACGGGGCACCTTGGGCCATCCTGCTGATCTGCAACAGACATAAAATATTTACACCCCGTTATTGGTTTTGAATCACATTAAAATACAATAGTAAAAATAATAGACTTGTTAACAAAACTCATGATTTCAAAGGAAAAAAAACGGAAGTTGATGATGAAAGTTATATTTTTCCATGAAAATAAAGATTTATAATCTTAGATCGATTTCGACGATATGGTCGTCATCAGCAACAGACAATAACAGAAGATACATTAGAAAGCCTATGGCTACTGTTGTCATTATGAAAGGGAGCTTGAATTCCATTGGCCGAGAGGAAGGAAAGACCAGTAGTTACAACCAACCAGTGCAATCAAAGTGAAAGGGGATCTTAGCTAACTAGGAGAAGTTAAGGGAGGGAATGGAGTTACTCAACATGGTTTTACCAAGTGAAGAGGGCGATTCCAATAATTACAGAAATGGCCGCTCAATGGTAATTGCGGGTTACCCATATTTAAACATTCACTAGGCCTGTCAATTTTTATAATCTCAAATTACCTTTATATTTAATTCCTTTGGATGACTTGGTGGACAATAAGGTGGGCTAAATATTTGTGTGGTTGTGAAAGTGAATCACGTAACGATATATACCTACGAATCGATCATGGTGACAGTTGTAATTTTGTAAATAGATCGTTGATTCGCGTGTGAAGATGGAAGTTTCGCAAAGCGGGCGACAGCTAAAGGTTTGCGAATATGCTGCATTTTTCAACTATATTTTTTCCTATCTTACCTTATCTTTTCTTATATTATATATGAAATCCTATGTCTGTTTGTTTGTACGAGCATCAGGGCCGAACGGCAGCATCGATTTTCATGAGGGCGGACGCAAATTTACTAGCAAGTTCCAGAATAGCACTTAGGCTATATTAGAACCCTCTAGACTTACATACTCCTTCATCAAAAACTCGGCTTCTCCTACCGACGTTACAGGGGTAAACAACCTCATAAATAGGGAAAAAACTGGACATGAATCGAACTTTTCATGTCAAATGTGGATGAGGTGGGTTAACGATTAAAAAACTTTGGATTTCAAATTCAACGGTACCAAAACGATTTTGTGGGTTGAGCCGAGCAGTTTTTATTCGTAAAGATAAATGATCTAAACTTGATATTCAAAGCGCCTTATTAACTGCAGTGGGAATAGTTTAATATTGAAACTTGATTGCTGGAATTTGAATTGAAACCTTTTGGTTAATTATTTTCAATAATGGACCTTCGTAACCGACCAAGAAAAAAAAGTTTAACCCCCCCCCCCCCCCTTTCAAAACCTTCAAAATTTGTTGGTTTACGTTTAAAGATGCGTAGAATCCAAAAATTTTATACAAAAAAATAAGTAGTTATAAATAAACAAGTAACTAGGGTGGAGGGACCGGTGATTGACATCTCACCAAGATGTTTTAATAATAAGGCATCTAAATGTGTTTTATGGACATGGTCCATTTGAATTTTTAGGCACAATACCTTCTCAGTAAAGTATAGAGGCGGGAAAAGGTTTCAGGCGGGTTTCTGTGAAATCTGGAGAAGGTTACCCAACAGAACCTCATGTTGTAATTTCTTTGGTGCTGTTTCTTGTGATTCTGTTAAGGAGGTAAGCGTTTTATTTTGCTCCACCATGCCCTCCACATTTTCAAATTCGATTTTTTCCATGGTTTTTCTCAATCATTTTTTTTTTTTCTTTTGTAGATTGCATTCATGCTATCATTTTTTGGAAATCACCAAAGATAACATGTGAAAATGCAAATGTCAATTACTAGTTCCCAAACTGATGCTCCCCTCAGTGATTGACAGTGCTGTCAATATGGATCTCTATTCGTTCTTTATTTTTTATATTTATATAAATACATAGCAACTAACAAGCTGCTAGTTCACCATTAGAAACGTATTGTGCCTACGGTATCGAGAAAACATTGTACCTATTTTGTGATGAAACATCCGGTGATATTTTCAACTTGGTCTTTATGAATACTCATATTAATTTTATATTTAGATTAATAAAACTAAGTTCAAATGCTCAATTTATTTGTTAAATGTTGAAATAAATGTTTTGTTGATACACGGAATCATTTATTGCAGAAGAACTGCTGTGTCAATCATAGGGTGTCAATGACAGGTACAACCAAAAATTTGGCTGTCAAATACTGGGTCAAAAAATTGAATTCGAAAAAACGAATTTATGATGTTGTGTGGCTTGAATTAGTGATTATTTCAATACCATCCTGATGCAGCAATATCTGTAAGATTCAAGTTTGAACAAACGAAAAAATATAACTTAATTGCTTGTCAAAGTCAAGATATCTATTAAGGTGTCAAACACTGGCCCTACCACCCTACAACAAACAGAAAGGCAATGCATCGTAAATGATATTAGAAAGTTTAATTGACACGAAACTGAAAACTGACAGCGCATCCGCAAACCCAACCGTATTCCTTGGCTAGAAACGTTGCGCACCATGGTAACGCTGCGACGTATTTCGATGTGCGACACATCGCAGCCTGGCAATTCGTTTACCGATACCGCTCCAATAGCGAACGGTATTGCTTATGTAACCTTCATTTCTTGTAACCTCATATCAGCGAAGCGGGAACAAGAAGTTTCAGCTGTTTTATTTATTTTTATTTATTTATTTATTATTTTTTATTTTATTTAATTTTTTTTTTCACCTCAACCAGAAGGGTGATTGGCCGCAACCTTCAATTGTTTTTGCTGTTCGAACTAGTAAGACGTGGAGAGTTACCTAACGCTAAATTTGAGGTTACTTTGCTTCGAGTCTAGATCCCTTGAACGTGACGCCCATGGCGACGCTAATTCGCCGACGTTACTGAGACAACGTATCCCCTACGAATCAGAGGATACGTAATAACAATACATTTTTTCTTATTTGCCACTAAAACTCTCCATTAACTTTAACGACTAAAACGTTTCAATCAATATTAAACTATAAATACGGAAATAGTAAGTATATAAGAATGATTTGAAACAATCCCGACAACACGAGTAAACGTGAATGATTTCAGGACTATTCCACTACTTTTTCCAACACTTCGGTAGTAGAGAGAGTAATAAAATAGGAACGCATTACTAACGTATTTTATTTATATAACTACAAGACTGTTAGGCGTGAACACAGATTATATGATTACGTCTCTAGAAAACCCTTCGGTTTTGAATGAATCTTGAAATTTATTATTATCATCACCTTGTTCCACCCATCTCTTTCACAATGATTAACAACAAGGCCTACTCTCATTGGATGCCAGCTTCTAAATAATTGGTGGTTTTGATCATTCTTAACTTTTTTTAACCCACGACCACCTGTCATCGGATAAGAGAACGTCTCAATTAAAATATTCCCACCCTCGGAAAAAATTGATACGCCCTGATTGGTATTCATCCGAGTCCTCCCCTAACCTGACGATAGGTGGGAGATACGGTTACAATCTTCTGATCGTTAATGGCTCGTGGAGCTATAGCATATCCCTCTTTCGTTTGGGAGAGAGTACGATCATGGTCTTTTATTTAGTTAGCGTGGGCCGCGCCTGGGGTATTCGGTTACAATCGGGACCCTCCTACATATCAGTTATATAGGGCAGGATCGGCGTGGATTCTGATTTCCCACGAACGGAAACTGCTCATTCCACGGAATTAAACGGTGATGCGATGTTTGAATCAAATCAACAACTGCAAACAATCCGTATACCTATAATAATTACCTCATTTAACCCTAGTTGGTAGACTACGTAAGAAAAACGTACGTGTCTGGGAAACGTAGGGATCTGAGGCTCTTAACACTTCAGACGGAACATATGCTTTTTAGGCATGTGCGTTTCACTTTTTCGCCGCTATACGCCGTCCTAACGCAACCTGTATATTTTTCTCCCAGAAGTTTGTTAGTTGCCTGTTGGCCGTGGTATTGGCACCTTTTCCGTCTCATTCATTGGCTCGGTTTGGCGGCGGCAATCCATTTTTCCTAGAAGTTACCCTGCCATTGCGGCATATGTTCCTTTGTATGTGTTCGGATTTCCTGCCTCAGAGACAAATGTTCCTCTCATTGTAGTACGTTTCGCATGCTTCTTTTGCATGTGTTTCCTTGAAGGGGCATATTTTTTTTTTATAAGGCATATGTTCACCTGTAAGAGTAGGCAAAATTTTTCTGCCTAAAAATCATATAATATGTTCTGTTATGTGGATAATTCCGATTTTCTGATAATGACAATATGGATTTAGAACGTATCTATAATGTCAACCCAACCTTTGTTGTTGACAGTTCAGCCAATACTGAAGTTGAGCTCTCCGACGTGGAAAGCAGCAGCAGACCTTAAAATAATTCGTCCGAAGAAGACAACTCTCATGAGCAATTATTACATCTGCAATCAGAGACAATTCAAGGAACTCCTAGCACGAGTATGGCCCAGCAGTTTAATAGCTTTTTTCTCTTTTCTTTTATTCATTTATTTATTTTTTCAAAAAGAACTGTTTTAGCTGGAGTGAAAGAGACAGAGTCAAAGAGACCAAAAGAAATCAAATTACGATCCAGTGCAGTTCACTTGAAGGACCTGCTCGACAGCTTGGAAATGCTCCGACACCAAAATAAGTTTGGGATCTTTTGTTACCGTTTCATCATTCCGTGACATCAGTGATGCCTCTAAAAGATTGGCGGGGTTAGCTCGTTCAACCCGTACTGTAACTATTTATTGAACTGTCTGAGTAACTAATTTTTATATCAAAACAACAAAATAAAAATATTAAAAATCACCAGCCTAACAGACAGGTATTCCTCCTAGAGTGGGTCGAAAAATCTCCTCCAACTATTCAGTTTAGTGAATGCCAAAAAGGCAGGTGTTACTCTAAGTGCAAATCGACAACATGTTCCGTCCGAAGTGTTTTTCCGAAGTAAAACTGCCACAAAAAACCATTTAAAAAAATTGATAAAATTGGCCTGTTCTCAGATGATTTGCGTTCCAGAGGACGGGTTGAAATGAGATAATATACGATTTCTTGATTTAAAAACTATCCGTACCATCCTGTCATTGAGATAGTGTCCTCAGTCAATGACAGGATGGTGCAGATAGTTTCTAAAGCAAGAAGCATTTACAGGGTGGCCCCCAAATGGAAATTTTAAAATTCCCTGACATTTCCCTGACTTTTCCCTGACTTAACTTCATATTTCCCTGACAAAAAAATCAAACATATATATATATAAATATATAGCGTCACCTTTAATGCTTCCAAAATGAAGATCGTATAATTTAAAAAAGAAAAAACAGCCTACTCCAGGAGTAATAATGAAGGTGAAGCATGGGAGAAAAGACTTTTTAAAGTAATTGAATTTGTGAAAGAATTTACTTAAATAGTTTTAAAAAAATCGATGTTAGACGAACAGAATGGTTTTGACTTAAGGTAAATAAAATATTCCACAGTAAATTCAGGTAAAAAATAAACTGAGAATGAGGAAAACACTACAATAAGTTTCAAAACCCAGTTTTGGTATTTCGAATTCAAAAACATAATAACGAATGCCGAACGGCCACAAGGTTCTTCAAACACTATCGTATCGAAACACTAGATTCTATGACTAGTGACCAGAATAACACAAAATGATAACAATTAACTGGAAGCTCTTAGAAGGAGATGTTTGAAAAACAACTTTTGCTGAACCATAATTATGGCACCTACACTTTATCTACGTACGTAATGAATAAATGCTTTGTTTTCACAGAAAATTGTTATTTCATCACAACTAATTATTTAAAATCGACCATGTGCTGTGCAATGAAGTATTTCATAAGAAAGAATCAGTTCGGTGGACGACACATTTTCAGTACGTTAAATTCGTTAAAAAGGAGCTTAAAAAGCACCAAAAATGGCAAAAACTGTTAAAAATAGTTAAATTTATATTTTTAGCGGAATATTACTCAAATAAAGTTTATCGACTATAAATTAGAACATACAAAAATTCATGCACGACATTGTAAGAAAGGTCATTAATATGTGCAAAAAAAATTAAAAATAAGTACCTAACAATAAATAAATGAAAACTGCAGAAATAGCTAGAAACCCGAAATCATTTTTTGAATAGCAGACCATAATTTAGAATGAGTTTTTTTTCCATAAAATGTATATTTAATAACTCCACTGCCCTCAAAGTTCTTAATTTTCGAAATAATTTAACCTAAATGAAATACGACAAATTACGAAAATTCGCCTTTAATCATGCTGCATTACTTTTCATTTAATATTTTATGGTCCCTCAATTAGTGATCTGAAGCGATTTGTTGAAGATCAAATTCAAATTTTTATCATTTGTCTTGAAAAAAGGAAAAGTTTTTAACAAGGATATTTCTTAGCTATGTGGGTAATTCCAAATTTTCGCTCGACTGCAATAAATGTCTCGCTTTTTTCCACCTACTTCCAATCGGTGCCTTATTTCCCATCACACAAAAATCTTTCGTTGGAAAGCTATGAATTTATTACACATGGCTTGAATGCTATGAATTTATTACACCAACTCGTTGTTGGGACTCTTACTGGATCAATCCACTACTCTGTTGGGTTTGCTCCCTAGTTCAATAAGCTGTTGATTTTTCTCACATATAGTTTACTAATAGGTGATGTAGTAACCAGGAGAGCCGAAGACATATCCTTGTCACAATGTATCTGTGTGTAGCGTTGATACTCTTTGAACAGTACCACGACTCTTGACAATTATTTTTTTAATTCGTATTACCCATCTATAAAATATTAGGTAGTATGATAAAGTACGCCGTTGAAGTTTTATTGTTTAGGAGTTAAAATAAACCCAAAAACACTGCAAATTATTACACAAAGTATTGATTGAAAAAATTCCCTGACATTTTGGTGTTTTTTGCAAAATTCCCTGACATTTCCCTGACTTTTCCCGTCGCACGAAATTCCCTGACAATTCCAGGATTTCCCTGACTTTTCCCGTTGGGGGCCACCCTGATTTATTATTTAATTTCAATCCGTTCTCTGGAACGTAAACCGTCTAATAACAGTCCATTTTTATACATTTTTTTAAAGGTTTTTGTTACAGTTGTACTCCTAGCAACCAACTTTCACGCCTCCAGCTCAGCTCAACCTTCAAAACCCACATAAAAAACAAAAAACACACTGAACTCGTAATATTGAGCATAATTTTCGTAAAACCGCTAACTTTTTTCAGTGAATTTTTCGCTGTTAACCCTTAAATAATGAACCATTTTTTTTTTTTTTTTTTTTTACTGTGAATCATCTCCCGAAATAAGGTAGTTATGGACAACCGAAAATCGGGCTAATTTTAGTAGGGTCCTCTCCTCCCCCCGTATTTATATACCTATGTAAACGCATTATATATAATGCCAAATTTCACACATTGACTATACCATGTATAATATTAAGAGTCGAATTTGGATCAACCTAAGTAGGTATGGAAGACATATTTCTCACGATGTAATGAATGAAGTTGATACTTTGCACAAAATCAGAGGGTATCACATGATGATCACAAATTAATTTCATTGTGACAGATTCGACTGGCACATGTGCCAAAGTGCAAATGTTCATTCTTAGATCTATCATGCCAAAACTATTTGTCAGAATAAGTCAAACAGTTCAGTGTGTTAGCTATTAGAAGTTGTAATGTGTAATATTTACTGTTTTCAACAAATTCAACTTTTTGTTGTATGTTCTGTCTTGATTCTATTTGTTTGTTAGGGATCATAGATTAATGAAGATGATAAAGTGCCCAGTGCTCACAGAACTTGTCAGACGTATTTCGTTGAGATTTTCTTTTCAGGTGCAACTTAGAATTGCTATAAATCAAATCGTTATTTATCATGATGGAGCGGGCTTACATTAAAATGAAAACAAACTCCATCTAAAGGCCGTCCCATACCGTTTTCTCCGAAAATACCATTAAATATTACAAAAGAGCCGCAATTTCGGTAGTTCCCTGCCCTTTCATAATTGTCTATTCATCATTATTAGGCTGCTGCTTTCATAATCACAACTGACGCAGACGAGAAAAGCTGAAGCATTTCACCCTCACCGGTTCATTTCCGGCCGGAACCTTTCTGTGAAAACAGCTAAGCGACTCATCGTTCTCAAAATGAGTATAAATGATCTTAATTCAATTTTCTGCCTTCAAAATTCAAGGAAAGGCGTTGAAGGAAGGGAAAAATTAATATAAGTGCATTCGATAACCGCCCATAATTTATTATATGCCCGTTCATTAAATGGTCAGGGGGTGAACCTAAAAAAATCTATAAGGGTGAAGCTATGGAATCCAAGCGGTCGTTTCTTGTTAGTTGAATGCAATTTGTGCAAAAATAGAGAGGCAAAGAGAAAAATCGTTTTGAGGCGCAGGGAGTAGGGTGAGTGTAATTTGAAAGTGCGGTTTCTGAGGGAGCTGACTGCAATATAGTTTGTATTAAGGAAAAAAATCCTATAACGACACTGCATTAGTTATAAGGCCCGGAAGAACGTCGGAATATTAGCTTCAGACCGTTTTTGCCTATCTGACTCATGCAGGCTCTGGCGAAGGGGAGATCGGGTGGAGTTAATTCTTTTTAAACTGGAGAGCATTTGTTAGAGTGTCAAAGGTGCAGACGCAGATGGATATCTGCCTGTTCGGAATCTATTACCAAGGTATATTTTTCTCGCAAGACGAAACCACGTTGGAATCCACTTGTTTCACCCTTTAGAGACAAGCGAGGGTTCTTTGCTTGTTCTCAATCAGCAATTTATAAGGTAAGAGTGGAAATTCATCAACATTTATCTGGTCGACACTTTTTGCTTCAGAGTTTACCAGATACATGTTGGATTTTCTACAATATCAAAATTTCTATTCGCGTTCATAGTTTAGACCATTCTGATCAACATTTGTTTTGTTCATGTTTTACGAGAATGTTTGTTTGTTTGTGATAGAAATCCTTGCAAACCCCATAACTTTCGCAAACCCCATATATAACGCAAACTTTAGGAATAGTTCCAGTGTCTAAAAACGGTCTTCCTTGAAGGAATCGTTTTAAAATTTTTATTTTAATATTTTTGGAGCCATTTCAATTTTTCGGATTTTGACATTTTTAAGTAACTTTCTACGATTATTCGTTAAAAAACTAAAGCACGGATCTGACAGATCCAGAGCTAACAATGGATGTTAGCTCAGCACTTCACTCTGCGCATGCGCAATCGTAAGATCCTTTGAGCATCCATATTTCCACATACTAGTCTTCCAATCTTACGAATTTGGAGGGAAGTGAGGAAAAGTCAATTCAATTGATTCACATGAGTTTCATCACAATCGTATTATTAGTAGTGGCTGCGCATGCGAGAACCTTGTATCAAGCATGGCATAGTCTTCATCCTATTTCGATGACATCTTAAGGAATTTAACAGCTTAGGCTGCAGAAGTTTACCAATGAATTTGACTTAGATACCAGCTTAAACCCCGGTACAAACGTAACATCTACCTAGCAAGGCTTTCTCATTTCCAATTTGACCGACTTCTGCTTTTCCCCACCCATAAAAACCAGGTATAGCATCTTATAAGATAATATATATATCTCACTCCCATTTAGCAGAATTTTTTAAAGTTAATTTTTATTTCTAAAGGCATCTTGTAGGCTACCATTAGTTTCGCATTGGTCGTGGACTTAGGCATGTTTCCGGAGGGTTCCAACCGGAGACCCAAAATATTCAAGGGGCTCTACGTCGGTATGCATTGGAAAGGCACGTTTGACATTTCGGACGAATCATATTGGCATTTCCATTCTCGTTTACACACTAGCGGACCCCATCTTAGTCGCGCGAGTTATGCGCTCACCCTTCAAAATCCGCGTTTGATGTTCAGGATTTTGATGTTCGGGAGTTTGATGTTCTGTAAGCTCTTCCCACTTCGAGATCCCCCAGTCCGTCATCCTGCGACATCGACTGCGGTTTGTTCAGGACCCTTTGAAGGCTTGACAGGTGGAATGCGATCGTTGTCTTGGAAGGGAGGGCGAGTTGTGCAGCAAAGCGGGGTACGCGGCAGTAGTGAATATTGTTTGGTACCTACATAGCGCAGAAATCCAGAAGGGAAAGTGGATCCACACTATTTATCAAGAACCCTTTGTAATCTGCTACAGTCGCAGATAAGTCATTGATTTTTCACCGCCTTTGGCTTCCGAGTCTACCCATGGGTTGGTGATCGAAAATAGAATCTATAAATAGGTGGGGTTCTTACTTCCGACAGATGAAAAACTTGTTTTCTCCTTAATTAAAATTTCCACTCGCATTATACGGTTTAGACCATTCTAAACAATAATTCTGTTTGTGTAGAAGTGTATGTGTCTTTACATCCTATTTTGATATTTTTTATGAAATTGTTAGTTAATGTGCGGGTTCAGCTGTAGATGGTCCCCTATCAGTTTCATTACTCAAAGTTTTATTACTTCACTTTGCGCATAAGCAGACGTTGAATCCGTCAAGCCTCATTTTCTCACCTCATTTTCTAATAGTCTGATCCCACTTAATTTGGAGGATAGCTGAGTAAAATCGATTTAATCATCCCATATAAAATTTCAAAAATATGTTTTCATTATTAATTGTGCGAATATTAAAATTTCTTAACAATCGTACTTTTGCTTGTATCTCCCTCCTCTACAGTTTTCATTAGATTTTTGATAAAATTTTCTGGGAGGGTGCAAGTTAGGCTGACGATAGTCCCTTATTAATTTCGTTATTCAAAAATAAGTAGTTTCCGGTGCGTAAACTCATACATAAAAATCACCAAGCGTAGTTTTCTAATTGCCATGGGGTGGTTCGAAAATTACAATTTGATCGTGCCATATGAATTTTGTCTTTCTTCTTCTTTTTCGACTTTTTGGCTTATAAGTAGCTGCAGGGTTGATGATGTGATTCAATTTGCACATATGCGCATTAAAGCAAATGGCCGTTTGTGATTTCCAAGGGCAAGAATTGAACAATTTTTTTTTTTTTTTTTTTTAAAGTGTTTAAGCAGATCTTAGGGGACAGTGCCAACCACCCGAGCACAGGGGAGACCCTGATCGAGGGACAATGATCATAAAATGGAAAGCCTCCTAAGAGCTCATTCTGCTGTTGTTCAAACCCACTATCAACTATTTTCTCACTTGACCAATTTAACTCCTCCAGTTTTTGATATTCTACTTTTTGTTAAATAATAATATAATCATCAATTTCATTTCACGACCAAAGACATTCTTACAGGAATTTTCACACAATGCTGGACATTCTGTTCACTTGAGATTCCTTCTGTTGTATTTGATGATAATTGTACGAGCGAGGGTTTAGTATTTTGTAATGGTGATATACAGGTGATCATTCTATCTTCAGTTTTTCAGTTCTTATTACCCAGAATCAGAGCTACGGAGTCTATGCGATCCGGTTAACTAGTGCCACGGTGACACCCGCCAACTATTTAAGAGACGGTACCCACCGGCGATTAGCGCTACATTATAATCCGGCCAATAGGGCTACGGTATGACAGGCTACTGTAGTATTCAACCGTTCGTAGAGATCCGACCCAAGTAGGGTAAATGTCCATTTATATTGGTTCAGAGGTTAATACACGGAATCAGCGTCGTAAATTTACATCTGTTAAATTCATCCAGAACATTTCAATTTTCACTCCTACGCAGCCACAATGGCTGTTCTAACTATGCCATCAGGAGGCATTTCTCTTTCGCATAGTATTGTTGTGAGTTCAGCTCCATGTCCCACGACGCCAAGTCAGCTATAGTGGGAAAGTGAGTAAGCTTAGCAGAAGGTGAGAAAGCAAAAGCGAACAAGGCAAATTTTGTACAATTTCCTTCGGTCCTTAGATTGGCGAGGAAAAATCAATGATACACAAGTGGCGTTGGAGGGAAGAAGTGTAGCTCAGAACTCTATCAAAAAGGTAGATACGTAGAAACTCTCTTCGATTTTCTCCATTGTTTTAGAGCTGGATACAACCCTCCATTCGAACGATCAGATTTAATCTCGATTTCTGTCTTCATGGAAGAATTAGCCGTATTTGTTTCTGAAACTGATCAGTAATCCGATGACCCATGAGAACGGGCCTTTGAATATCGAAATAATTAGGCGTTCGAGCCATGCTTGACAGAACTTTACAAACCTCGTTGCGTCATTTGAAAAGTTGGACCTCTCCTCGTGGACATTTGAAAACGCGACTTGTATGAGCCGCTGATTGAGGCCAAGAAGGGTGACAGGTAGAGAGAGGTAGAGGGGGTATGTTCGGGCCGAGATTTAATTATCGAGATATGACCGAAAGGTGAATTCATTAACCTTAGACCCTCTGAGGGTCAGGTGATTCCTGAAGGTGGCCTTCCACTCTAATTATTGAAAGCCTCAATCAGGGTGTTTTTGAAAAACCTTTCTTCCCCCGGGTGCTCTACCGGAATCAATGTTAATTAAAAACTAAGACGTGAACTCGAAGTTGGGCGATGGGTGCTGAGTTCTTAAGATAACGTAGAAAATCATTGATAATCAATATCATAATATGAGAATAAATTATTAAGGCAGAATGTATACCTTGAATATTTAATATGTTTCACTTTTAAGCTGCTTTCAATGTTAATCGTACAATTAACAAACAGTTTTACACTGAAAAATTAAATTCCCAAAATCAGTTGAGTTATTTAGAATATTAAAGGTTTAGTATATCGTACTGCATAGCTCGTCTGCCCATATCAGTGGTATTATAAAGTGCATGTGTATAAAAATCCCTCTGCTCCATGATATGTTCACGCTTTATAACTGCAGAATAGTTCCATATAATATTATGTGCTTTGAATTAATTAAATTTCACCCAATGAACCCTCAATCGTTCCATATATCGGTACCTGCTAATTAAACACAAAAACATATCAATCAAAGTCTGTAGGGAATGAAAAAAAAAGTAGTGCGTGTACCCTCGAGAGTTTTGAACTCGCCACTTTGACAGTATGGGGAGAAATAAACACTACACATTACAACTAGCTTCTTTTTTATGAATCGTATATCATTCCTCAATCATAATGAATCAGATGTTTGTTTGATAATATCTTAATGAATGATCGGTCAAACAGTGCCCCGAGTGTTCCTATTCGATTCTAAAAACTTGTGATTACGATTACGCCCAACTCTGCAACTAAATAAACCTGCCAAGCTTATAGTAAGTGTATCAGTTGAGCTATTCGGCCATATTTATTTCTAGAAAAACAGAAAACGAGATGAATATTTATTCATGGATACGGTATATACAACAGTTTTTGTTGACAGTACGAATGAGGTATGGTAGAGATAGTGTACGAGGGGTAACGCTAAATCAATAGCGATCATGAACCGTTTTGAAAACACGACATTTACTCGACATAGTTTTCTTTTGTGTGTTGAAATCATCGAGATGAAAGAAACAAAATCCCTCCGGGTAATAACGATGGCCGTTTCGATAACGTAGTTTTCATGGAAGGATGAATGCCTGGAACATTTTAGCGCCGGTAACGACCATTACAGGTATTGTAACCAGCGCATAGAAAGAGTTTCGCAGAGGTGAAAGGAAGATGAAGCGAAGCGGTGGGGAGCAAGTGCGTTTTCTACCCCCTCCAACAGTCTCACAAAGGAAGCGCGGGGCGAAATATATTATAAAGGTGAGGGAAAATGTGCGTGTAGGTCTCTATTATCGTTTCTATATTGTTCTGCCTTTGTGCTGAAAGGTGAGGTGGGAGGGGGTTTTTCCAATGCATTTACATCAGAGGGAAAGAGCTCGTACAGAGGCTAGTGGAGCTTCGCTCTTCGTGTACGACTGGGAGAGTCTGAAGACCACGGTTCGATAGATCCTACAAGTTATAATGATCGTATCTCTATAGTACTGGTATTTGTGGAGAAATTTGGCCGTATTAATCGGGAGGGCACGATACTCATACCAACACTACCGAATAGAAGTATGAAATGCAGAACATAATATAGAGGTACATAAAAGGCATGTGAAAAAAGATTAGCAATATAATTGGGTGTAAAATAGGTAATTTTCATTTACATAACATTGTACGCATGATATAACAATTACCGGATGTATTAATCAATGAAGAATATTTCGATATAACAGTCTCAAAATCAAGTCTATCGGTTCTACATCAAGAAATACCTAATTTATTATCATAGTCATATTTACGTGCTTATGCTTCTACGTAATAGCAAGTTCCAGTCGCGCTGGTATTACCTGACCGAATTTTTCGTAATTTCTGAAATTATTGGGTGAATTTTATTTAGACTTGCCAAATTTTCCATAGGTTTGAGCACTCACGGCGGCAAAACTGTCAAACTTGTGACAATGTACATAAACTAAATTATGTTTTGCTATACATAAGAATCTAAGGGTCACTAATAACAGTACCTGATAATAATATAAGCTGATTCGTTCATTGCAGTCTGTAAGTCGACTTTTGTTTCCTAGTCTACCAATTGGTAGTGTTGGCGTTACAATTGATAGTACGATTGGTATTACATTGGTAACACATTCGGGAGATAAAAAAGATGTTTGTCTGCGAAATCCAAATTTCCACTCGCATTTGACGTTTTATTACATTCTGAACAACTTTCGTTCCGTGGCTGTTTGTGGGTGTGTGGTTGTGTGTCTGTCGCCTGTCCGCAAATCCCTATAGCAAGCTTAATTTTCACTGTTTCCATCCAGTATTAATAAAATATTCAGAGAATTCTAGGGTTTTGAGTTTAGATGAGTCCCTATCAGTTTGATCGTTCTCAAACCAGCACTTCACAAACAAACTTAAATTCAACCAAACATCAATTTCTCACATCCTAATGGTTTCTCATATCCTAGTCCGATCTCGTATAAATTTGGAAGATATCGGAGAGAAGTAAATTCGAGTATCCCATTTAAGTTTCCATACGATTGTGTAATTATTATTTGAAACACTATCAACAAGCTTAACTTCTACAGGTTTCATCTGTTTTAATGAAATTTTCAGAGAATGTGCGGATTAGGCTGTAAGTAAATGGTCCCCAACAAATTTCATTTTTCTCAAACTCGTAAGTACTTTATTTTGCGCATGCACAAATAAATTACCGGCTTTGAAGTTTTACGATACATCTTGATTTAATATTTTCCTCTATGGAATTCGTTTCCTCTATAAAACGTTTGAAATCTACACATTTATATTACGGAGACGAAGAAGCTATGTGCCACACCTAACCTGGCAGAGAGGAGATTCACTTATTTTTTTACAACGTTCACGCCAGCTTTTATACACAGTCTAGACGGCGGTCTTTTTTCCAGCCGAAGCTAAACATACTGATGAAATTACTGCGATCAGAGCGGTAGATCAAAATTGAAACCGAATGCTTTGGGTCAACTAGAGCCCATATGTGATCATTCATCAAGTTCCATAAAGGTTGGTTCAGTAGTTTGGAAAAAACTCCTAAGGCAGACATAGTTTTTAATATATATATATATATTTTTTTTTTCCTTTTCTTCAATTCTGCGTAACTGAAACCTATGGTAACAATACCTGTCAACGCATAATGAATGGTGTTTAAAACACTATTCTTCTGATGGATTAAAAAGCTTCATTATTGTACCATAAATTATGCATTACAAATAATTGTATTAAAAATAAAATTATGCACAGAAATGTGCTTGAATTTTGATAAAATATGTTCACTTTAAATTAAATAAATTAAAAAAAAAATAAAAAAATAGCCCTTTAATGGTTATTATTGGTTTGGCAAGCTATTATGCAAAATTCCCATAACTGATTTTATCTCTGGATATTGTTCTAAAAACTTATTCGTCGTAAGTAAGAACAATACTAACAGTTGTAGTCCAAAATTCTCCTTCTCTAATTTTCTGCTAAAAGTGAAAACAACCTAAATTTCCTCATAATGTCCCTCAAGATTTTGAATTGGGAAATTTAGAAGGGCAGCATGAATCTCCTTAGAATTGTGCCACTTGCAGTGTCCCTTTAGATGCCTTGTGCAATGCCACTAATGACCCTTCAGTCGAGGTACGGTACAAATCATTGAAAAAGAAGAAAAAATTGATATATTTTCTTCTCTCAAGAAGGAACCATACCAGTGTTTTACTGCCTACTTAGGATAGCTTATGATTGGTACTCCCCTCCATACACGTTACTCAACGGTATAACAGTAAATTTCTGTTCCTTGGAATTCATCACATTCACGCAGTGAAAATACAGTGCTTTAGAGTTTTAGGTAACAAACTGCTAAAAAGCTCCATGAAAACAGCTGCTCTTTCAGTTGATCTGTTGCACCAAACCAACCGCAATATGAGAAACGTCTGATTGTACCCTTGAAATACTTACAAATTACACGTTAGGGCCCCTTCCGTCCATGAATGCTTTCTATTGTCCTCTGTTCCAAACTCAGTGAAGCCGTTGTTCTTTAATAAAGACTCTGCATTTTACCCCCACCACCTCCGAACTAGAAGAGAATGAAAAGAACGTAATAGCGGAGCAGACTCGAGTCGAGTGCTCGATATTGTCCAGGTGCCTTTAGAACCCCTGGAAATCCCCCAAAGCGCCCAGCTCCAAGTACAATATTCATTCGGCCCTCCCACGAAGTCGGATCCAATTTCGCTCTACTGGGCGTAGGAAGAAGCAAAAGATATTATAGTGCGTTTTTTCTCCCTCTTTTCCAGATTGTAAGAGAAAACTTGAATTTTCTATGACTGGTTTTCCCCTAGTTTCCCCTGAAGGATATCCTATGGAAGTAAAGGGCTTTCATACCGGTCTCGGTCGCGGCATTGTCATCTGAATGATTAACAAGTTGCTGACGTGGCTCGCAGCAGAATGAGCTTATTCTAGCTCTCCCTTAAAACATTGTATATAAACCTCAAGAAATATTTTCTTCTTTTCTAATAGTAAAATTGACTTGAAACAAGAATAATAACAACTTAGCGTCATTATGCGTGTCTAATAACTAACGTCGTGTCTCACGTGGGTTTGAAACGCTCAACGACATTCAAGCGGCGGTTTAATTTAAAAAAACCAGTAGAAATGGTCACTGACCCCTTGGTTTTATTTTCAAAATAACTTGATTTTTACGTAAACGCGTTTATTTAACGTATTTAGTTTCGTTCAAGATTGGTTTCTGGCCGTTTTTTCTGGATTTTTTGTTTGCTATTTATTTTAACCTTTTGTTTTTCAACGTTTTTCTGTTCTACTTATATATATACATACATAAATTTTTTTCTCCATCTTGGACTTATTGAATGCAGAAGCGTATAAAAGTCCAGTTAAACCAGAGGCTGGGACAGAGAGCTTTAGCGAAGAAGGAAAATAAGCCCATAAGGGAACTATAAAACTGCTTGCAAGCCGGTTGGGAACACCATTCTCTCGTTTCATATCGACTTGTTCTTACGCTCCAGCTACCTAAATCACATCCACTACATTCCTAGCCTTCGGTGTCTGTTAGGGCCTCAGGGTTTCATTTCCCTATCCAGAATCATCCCAGATTCTTCCTTCATTATCAAAGACGACGGTGCCTTCATTAGTCAGGGCTCCAGAGACTTGTTCCTATCTGGAGCCCTTGAGTATTCGGGCTCCAGATCGATATCCACAAATATCTCATCCTCTGATGATTTATACTGGACATGCCTCAGGTAGGTATTCTGATCTCCTTTGGTTATCGTGCATTGTCCGTGATGCATTGTACGTGCTTCTTATATTGTACACAGACATGGTTAGTTAACCTATACTTTTGTGAATGTGACATTTGGTATTCATGTGAATTTGAAGGATTCTGTGATTATTATTATGGCGTTTTTAACGATTACCTAGAGTGAATAGGACTGAGCCTAAGCCTTCCTTTGCCCAACTCGACCTTTACTCAAGCAAAAGGATATAGAAGGATAATGAACCCCTAGAAACACAATGTGCGGATGAATGGCACGCTCTATTCACCCTCTGTATGCGTCAAGGGCGGAAAAAGGGCTTCGCTACGAGCGCGGAACGTCCTGGACAACGAAGGGCGGGAGAAACCGGGGAAAACTCAGATCGAGGGCAGAACGGGGGTTGAAAAAGGACGAGGCGATGAATAGGGAAACGGACGAAAGAGAAGAACCCGCGGGAAGGCTCGTAATTAGGCTGCGAACAGAAGTGCCCTTTGTCGGAGAGGGAAAATATTTGCATTTCAGATGGTCACTACAGTTGCTCCGCGCCTCAATCCCAGACTCCCCACCTCCGACGCCCTTTTGTGCGGGTTCTCTCTATTGAGAGGAAAACAGGCTCGGCCAGCAGGGAAAGGTTTCCCTGTATAAATTTAAGGCTCATTTCACAATTTGCCGCTTCCTTGAGAGGGGAAGAGAGAACTGGAGTGTGAGGAAGGGAAGAAGGGATCATTTGAATGGCCCTTTGTGTTTTGACGGTCGGTCCGTGGAATTACAAAGCGATTTTACTGCTTTTCTAATTTCTTCATTAACTCGCCCTTCAAGCGCCGTCTTGTTTCTAGAGATTGATTCCCGTTTTCTTCACTGTACAAAAGGAATGAAACGAGGGAGATGCAAATTTTAGGGAGGGTTTCCATGGCTACGAGTTCTTTCTTCAAAAAAACGGTATGAATGGTATTTCAATCATGATGAGATACCGATTTCGGGGCGAACTATAGAAATTCCATCACGACAGCGTCAGCATAATTTACGATTAGGTGCGTTCACTGAAGCTGCGGTTAGTTCTTCGTGATCAATATAGATAATAATACCAGACCACAAGAAGCTTCCAAGAGAAAAATCACATTTGACGTAAACTGGACAAACTTATGTACTTAGGTATTATTTTATTTATTTATATGTGATAGTGAAAGGAAGGCAAACCAAAGTTTAAATTACATCAGTGAGTAGGAAAATATTTTCCTAATAATTTAATGCAGTATAGATAAAATAGGGAGAACGAAAAATAATGAAGAATTAAGTAACATACAGAAGCGTTGAATTTTTACCCACGTTAACAATATTTTAGAATAAAATATTTCATGAACTTTCAGAACACGACTGTTTTATTTTTCATATAACTCAATATGTTTAAAACACATTGTTTACAAACACAACCGAGACTTGTTAATTTATATTATGAGGCCGAATGTTTAATTTTGAGTAGGTAGAATTGGAAACACAACAATGCCAATTTCAACACTTTCCCTCATTGGCAGCTGTCTTCCTGTTCTCCTCATCTTCTGGTGCCATGCCCAACTCTTCCCGAATCATCTTCAGTCTTGGTTTGGCAAGCGGCTTGGTAAAAACATCGGCTAGTTGAAACTCAGTTGCAATTTTCTTAATTTCAATTTCTTTGTTGCATACTAGCTCTCTTACGAAGAAATGACGAGTGCTTATGTGTTTCGTTCGTCGATGAAACTCCGGATTCTGTGACAAACGTATTGCAGCCTCATTATCGACATACAGCTCTGGTTTGGCTCCAAGCTCGATGATCTCGCTGAGTAGACGTTTCAGCCATACAAGCTCTCTTGAGGCTTCACTTGCTGCTACTATCTCAGCTTCCGTTGTAGAGATTGCTACTGAAGGCTGACGCTGGCTCATCCAGGATATTGCACCTCCAGCGTGCAAACACACAACTCCGGTTGTCGAACGTCCAGTTGTCGTATCTCCAGCATGATCTGCATCGCTGTAGGTTTCGATTACACCATGCTTGAAATTTCGACGATACACTATGCCCAGTCGTGCTGTCCCTTTCAAGTAGCGAAATATTCGCTTCACTTTGACCCAATCTTCCTTGGATGGGTTCTCCAAAGTCCTTGAAGCGACGCCGACAGCATAAGCAATGTCCGGTCTAGTGGCAATCATGATATACATCAATGCTCCCACTGCTTGGCGGTAAGGGACATTGCAGTTTTCTTTTTCCTCTTCAACTTTCCCTGTTTTTAAACTCTCCTTTATCATAGGTGTTGGTGCGGGACGACAATCAAGCATTCCAAATCTTTCTAGGATCCTCTTCACGTAGCCCTGTGAATTTTGATTGAACCATCCTTCCTTTGTTCCAGTTCAATACCCAGATAATAGGATGCAGGCATGACTGTTATTTTAAATTCTTCTTCAAGTTCAGAAATTAATTTTTCTTGTTGTTTTGGATCAGATGTTGCAATGATCCCATCATCTACATACAACGCAACCAGAATTTTGTTAGTGTTCTCCCACCTGATGAATAGGCAAGGATCTGCCTCACTCACATTAAACCCAATGGACACCAGGTACCCTGCAAAACGCTTGTTCCAACATCGTGGTGCCTGCTTTAGTCCATACAGACTGCGGTGGAGACGGCATACCTTGTCTGTTCCATCACTGTAACCTTCTGGTTGGAAAACGTATATCTCCTCCTCGAGTTCACCATATAAAAAGGCTGTTGACACATCGAATTGAGACAGTGTCAATCCTTCACTTGCAGCAACACTTAGAACGGCTCTGATCGTACCACTTCTTGCGACAGGACTGAAGGTCTGATCATAGTCAATGTAGGTACTTCTTCTGAGTGAAGCCCTTGACTACCAGTCTCGCTTTATACTTGTTAATAGACCCATCTGCGTTAGTTTTCACTTTGAAGACCCACTTTGTACGAATAGCTTTCTTTCCAGGTGGTAACGTCTGTAATGACCAAGTTTTATTTCCTTTTAATGAGTTCATTTCACTGTCCATTGCGTTGATCCACTGTTCCTTCTGTGCACTTCTCATAGCTTCAGTGTAAGTAGAAGGCTCGGGAACGGGAATATCAGAAGCAATTGCTGACATGATGAAGTCATGGAACCACTGTGGTTTTTTCAACGTTGTTCTGTCTCTCAAAACTCGTTCATAATTGTCGTGTTGTTGTTGATTTTCACTTGGTTTATTTTCCGGAGATTGTTCAAGTTGTTGATATTCACACGGTTCGTGTTCTAATTGACAAGGTTGATGCATTCTTTTTTCTTCACAAATCAAAGGAACTTCAGCTGTTACTTTCCCTGATGTAGAAGGCTCTGACCTCACACGCCCTGAGAGACTTGACTTATCTGTCTCAGGCTCATCAGTGTTCAGCTTGATTGTAGTTCCTCCTTCTTTTTGTTGAAGTGGCTTTTCATCAAATATAACATCCCTTGAACGTATTAGACTATTATCCTCTTGTCGCCAAATTCGATATCCATCTACCCCATCATATCCAACGAGCACGCCTTTCACTGCTTTTGCGTCAAATTTCTTCCGTTTTTGTTTAGGAATATGAACGTAGCAGGTGCTCCCTATGATGCGCAAATGTTTCAATGTTGGTTTCTTGCCATTCATTATTTCGCTCGGTGATTTTCCAGGAATACTCGAATTTCCACTGACGTTCAGGATATATTTTGCTGTGTTAATCATTTCAGCCCACAGTCCTTGAGGTATGTTTCCATGAGCATACATTATTGAACGTGCGGTTTCATGTAGAGTGCGATGTTCCCTTTCTGCGCAGCCATTTTGTTCTGGCGTGTAGGGCATGGTAAAACGCTGGATTATACCATTTTTCGCTAGAATTCGTTTAACTGAAGCGCAATTAAACTCTCCACCGTTGTCGCTCAAGAGCTGTTTCACTGTATGCCCTGCTGTTTTCATCAAAGCTAGCATCTCTTCTAACTTGGAAGACACCTCAGACTTGGCCTTCATGAAGAAAACTTCCCTATATCGGCTATAGTCATCTTTGAAGACGACATAGTACTTATAACCAGATATAGAAGAGTAAAATGGTCCACAGACGTCTGCATGTATGAGTTCTCCCACCATAGAAGCTCGTTTTCTTTTACCAAACTTCTTCCGATGAGATTTACCGAGAATACAACCTTCACACACTTCGCTGTCAAGCAGTAACTTTTCACCAAACTCGTTTTCAACAATCTTTTTTAAGTGTTGTTTGTTTTGGTGACCAAGTCGTTCATGGTAAAGTTGTAATGTGTTTTCCTTGGTTACTATGTTTACTTCGTTACAAGCAAGATTTCTCAATTTCATTTTGTAAAGTCCACCGTTTTGTTTTCTTGAGCCTTCAACCCGTACTCTCCCACCGATTTTTAAGTAGCACGATTCAGTTGTTGAGATGAAAACGCTGTCCCTGTGTCTATCTTGTGTCGCTAGAACCGAATATAGATTTTTACTGATTTTTGGAACATACCAGACATCACTCAAAATGAATTTTTCTTTACTGTCATTCACATCTGCTTCAACATGAATGTTCCCTTTCCCTACAGCTACTACGGCATCTCCGCCGGCAGTAGTGACAGATTTTGGTGTTGAGAAAGGTGTGAAATTTTGAAATAGTTCCTTCTGTGATGATACATGGTTTGTTGCTCCATTGTCAGCGTACCAACTACTGCCGTTGTATTCAATGTTCAGGAGTTCGTCTTCCGAAGCAAGAAGAGTAGGTTCAAGTGCTCGTTCCACAGTTTTGGCTTGTGGCTTTGGTGGTTTGCCTGCTGCTATCCACTTCGAACAGTCCCGGACTCTATGCCCTTTATCTGAACAAAAGCCACATACAAAATCTTTCTTCTTGAACGACCGTTTCCATTTGGAGTTGGACGGAGAAACAACTAACGCTTGCTCAGTCGTGCCTTTTTCTTTCAGTGTTAGCTGTCTTTCAAAGGTACATAGCTGATCAGTCAGATTGTCTACGGTTCTTTCCTTTTTGGACATCAGAAGCCAACTACTTTTGAAAGAAAAATAATCTTCAGGAATATTGCAGATCAGGAATATTTCTGGCAATTCGCATTTATTTTCTTCTCCTTTATTTATTTCCAACTTCAAGGAATTCCAAAGGTTTTTAAGCTTTGACATGTGACAGCTCATGTCATCTGCAGTTTCTCTCTCATAACTGAAGAATTGCATACAGAGATTGTAAGCTTTGTCTTCAGATACTCCTTCATAAAGTCTGTGGAGTTCAACCCAAATCTCTCTTGCTGAGGAGAACCGCATGACTTTTTGAGAGTCTCTTCAGTCATATTCGTAGTGAATATTAGAAATACTGTTGCGTGGAGTTTATTGAAGGTTTATAGTTCCTTGTTGTATTTGGCTAAATCTTCAGAATTTGCCGTGCCCTCTAACGGAGCAGGAGCCTTCATAGTACCTTCAATAATTTGTTCAGCACCAGTGATTCCTCTTATAAGAGCTATCGCTTTGAACCTCCATGTACTCCAGTTGGATTTTCCCTCCAATAGTCCGATTTTGACTTTGGTCAGCTCCATGAACAAAACTTCACTTGCTAATAAAGGGAATTTTGACCTAACTGTTTTTGAAGAGTGACACAATGGTTTTTATTACGAACTGGATCCCATAACCCGTTGAATTTTTACCCACGTTAACAATATTTTAGAATAAAATATTTCATGAACTTTCAGAACACGACTGTTTTGTTTTTCATATAACTCAATATGTTTAAAACACATTGTTTACAAACATTGGTTACAGACTTGTTAATTTATATTATGAGGCCGAATGTTTAATTTTGAGTAGGTAGAATTGGAAACACAACAATGCCAATTTCAACAAGAAGAACAGGATACAATAAGTATTCTTCATTGTGATTACACATCCGCCCTCCTGAATCCTCCAAATATTCGCGAGATATGTCAAGAAATGGACAACCTTGCCCCAGCTAGACTTAGAAGCTCAGAAAACTTCTTTGTTGTGGCACGGAACTGAATATTATTGTATGAGGTTTCTGACATCGACGTATTCTATAAAATTAAGAAAAATAAGAGGAACTGAACATTTACCTAGGCCCATTTTCACCAAAAACTTTAATGAGTTTAATTTCAAAAATAATGGAAATTAACGAAGATTTTACGTCTTTCATCAAGATGCTGTACAAATACCCCTACTGAGGCGGCTCGAGCTTAACACCCAAAATCCGGACAGTTATACTTGATAATCTCCGTTAGCCGTAATAACAATGAAATCGAGCAATATGGCCCCGTACCAACAGCAATTTGTTCGATTCACAGGTGAATTTGATTCACAGTATTGTCGCAATTTATTCACAGAGATGAATTCAGGCAATTTGGCACTTGGATTTATATTTGATTCCTCGGATCTCCCTCTTCGTGGATTTGGACAACATCGAGTCTCAGTGGAGATTCCGTCGCGCGAATCAGATAGTTCTGAAAGTCCTCGAAGTCATTGACTCTCATCTGGAGTTACCGTCAATCACTTTTACAATCAAATTGATGAATTATAATACAAAAATGATAAAGGATGATAGGAAAATACCATATTATAGATGATGTAGCACGTTATAATGGGCTAGTCAATAGCAATCCTTTGTGGAGTAGGACATGACATCAGCTAATTTATTGTTCTGCTGTTCAAATTGTCCAACATTTTAGAGGGTTTTATTGGACTGTTTGCTTAAATTCCGTTAGGAAAACTTCGTTATTCCAAACTCGGTATAAACGAGTTTTGGATTGGTGAAAGACGCCAAGGTTCGATCCTCGAAATAATTGTTAAAGGAGTTTGGCCAATTTCCGTTTAATAATTTTTTGGTGAAAGTGGGTTGTAGAAGTATAAAAACAAAATTTAAACGTCTGGTTTCAAGAAAAGTTGCAAATGTACATTCTAGAATTTCTACGGAATAAGAAGGGCTGATATGACCAAGTAGTTTCAGATTGAAGCAATAACGATTGCAGGTGTCGCCAGCTAGGTACATGTAGTTTTCTAAATGAGGTGAAATCTAATAAGCAAAAAAAAAAAAGAAGAAAATCACAACAAATAAAATGCGAAATAACTAATGCGTTGAATAGCCGTAAGCGGATGTGTATGAAGTCACACAAGATGGTTCCTGAGTTGTATACCTATTATATTATATTGTTGTTATACCTATTGTGAACGTGTAGGTAACTTTTAAAACTTTATAATTAAACAAAACAAAAAATAGGCCCTGCCCTTAATTTTTTTTCTCTTTTAATCTCCAACGTTTCTCCCCACTTTGTAAAATAAATACCTATAGTCTTCTTTTTGTGATAAAAAATCGAATTCAAAGTTATCAGTTTAAGAAAACCAAATTTAAAATTATTTAAGTTTCAACTAACCTTAAACTATCCCATGAATTTCGTGATTATTGGTTGTAGACCTAGTTACCATCTCGCATGAGTAAACCTGAGACTGGTTGTTACGGACAAAACTACGAGACAAAGCGATTTTGACAAATTGGTCTATCATTAAGTATGCCGGTTGAATCTTAGTTGTTTTCCTATAAATATTTCAGATGGTGAATGCCATTGGAATAAGGTAGAATGTGCACATGAGGACACAAGAACTATAGTCTTATCTCATATTTATTATATTTTCTCCGTCGGAATCATGGATTCTTTATCATTATCATCATGTATCAAATCAAAACACGTGTGGTCTCGCTCCTAGACAAGGCGTTGGCGCTTAACATAATCATTTACATGGCTGTACAAATATCTTGTAAATTAAAACCTTGAAATTTGAATTTAAGAAGAATACTTACGTAGATGCGTGCGTTCACCATGATATATTTTAAACAAGTACTTACTGTAAGAGAGCTTCAACTTACAGGAAATAAAGGAGACAATACTGACCTTGTACGAGGTCGAGTTCCCTGATAAAATTTATCAATTAGTGCCCGAAATCACAGAAGCTGAAGTACCGTTTGAAGATGGCAGTTGTAGTTCTGAGGTCTTATCTACCCTCAAATGATGGGGGAAGCTCCCTCTGCTGTTCTGTACGCAATGTCGTTCTCCCCTCCCGGCTCATTCGGGCGATCGTTTGGGTCAGATAACCGAGCCCTTACAACTTAGGTAGGTACTGCTATTAACACTCAGTAAACAGTAAACACCCTGATGATATGTGAAATTATACCGTGGAAGATTCGCCCGAGTGTTACGAATGTGTTTGGATGCGCAGTCACAACATTAATAGGTTTGCCGCTTGGGATGAGGCTGAAGCGCATAGCTTCCTCGTATCCGTAACGTGATTGTATGGATCAATGAAGTTCCTTAATAAAGTTGTGCTTAGAATACGTCATTGTACAAATTATGGTGTAGCATAATTTTATTTCAAGGAACTTTGAGAGAGTAGGATTGGATGTAATTGGATGCAACTGTATAGGAGTTGCGAAAAGAGCAAACTCCAACTTTGACCCATGAGCAATAAAATGCATGGAGGATTTTCTAGGATGGGTCATGTAGTGGTTCTAGCTGGGTTCTTGTGTAAGAAAGAAGTAAATTAGGTACCTACTTTTCCGTTACACCCCCCCCCCCCCCCCCCCCGTCCTCCCCGTCAAATTGTTCAACACGCCCGCCCGATGTTTCTAGGCATTCGTTCTTACTTAGATTACATATTTACGTAGAATTGGTAACGATTTCAAGCTGTGGGAAGAAATTATATTATTTAAAATAAAAAATAAATAAAAATTTAAAATAAAAAATAAATAAAAATTAAAAAAGAAGGAAAAAAAGAATTACCGTGTTTTGTAAGTCTGAATCACGGGACTTCACGTACAGGTCGAATATACCTACTGGTCGGCACTTCCATTGTGACTGAACAAAAGACGAATGACCTGCCTTTGCAATTGCTATTCCCGTTCCTTATCGCCTGACCTTTGTGAAGAGATTAGTTAGTAAACCAACCGTTTCACTGGGAAGACATTGGACCCAAGGTTACTTTACTAGACGGTAGGTACCTGTCAACGCCGGGGGCTCCTGGCCTATGACGTAGGTGGTCCCTTTACCATTGCGGGAGCCTCTCGAATACGCACGGAATCAGTGCAAAACAAACGTTTTAAGTAACTCTACTGAAGATTTCATCAACTATTCTTCGATAGATTGTTATTGAAAGCTATTTTCTGTATTATACCTAGTTTAAAATTTGGTTTTTTTAGAAGTTAGATGGAGAAAAAAACAGAAAGATCATCTTTTCCTCATTTATCTACGGAGAAAATAACAGATATACGAATATGTTACTTTGAGGCAAACGAGTTTGCAAGGTAGGTATCTAGGATAAAAAATAGAATATTCAAGAATAATGAATGAAATAAAAATATTTAATTACGGATAGGTAATTACATTGATTCTACTTTGATGAATTTCAAAAAATTAGAAGTAAAACATAACAATTCCTAGGCAAACTTTGATTGTAGGTACATAATAGGTAGGTAATAATAATAACAACACAAAAATACAAATTTATCCAACTAGTTTCTTCATTTTCTTGAATTTTTTTCTGTCTTCACTGGCACTCCGTTTTCTTGATTTCAAAAGTTTTTCTTCCTTTCGTAACTTATTTATATTCTTCATCCTGATAAATGTTCGAGTCCTAACATAGCACGAAACTACGAAATCATCAATCTCGGGATTCTTATGTTTTGCGACTTTAATTAGACTAGGAAAAAACCCCTGCGTTCTGACAAATAAAATTCCCGTAAAATTTTCGAAATTCGTCTTCGATTTCCCGTACACAGTTTATGAATTTTTTAGATTCTCAACAAGTTTTAAATCGGTCCCCGTTTTGGAACTCAAAACAGCCTGAATTTCCTTGCAAATGGATCGTTTTTCCTATCGATTTTTGCGATCATCGTTAGGAAAAGCTGTCGATATGGTTTTTGTCGCAGGAGATTTACCCAAAAGCAGGTGTGGTACTGTGCCTTGTTTCAAATCAAATTTCGGAGAAATTTTTGTAACTCAGCTCTCAAATCACGCTTATAATCATTCTGATCAAAATGAGTAGAACATACCCGAGCTTTGTCTATCTTGAATGAGTCTGCACACTTACACGCCACAATCCACTTAAATCTCGTCTCCTTATCCTTCGGAAACCGGTAAAAATGGAGTCCAGAATTTTTCTCACCGTTTTTGTTCGAACAAGTCGCTATGGCACAGCAAACCATTTTTTTAAAACTTAACTCACCAAGAACCTTAGAATCGTGAATGAGGGTATAAGCGCAATGCACAGGGCGAGTGAAAGGTGGCAGAGGGGACTAGTGACGTGGCGCTTCTTGGGTTTTCCCTAAGCGCCTTCAGATTGACGGTACCTGTCTAGTAAACTAACCGTGATTGGACCCAAGCAAGCGCCCAGCGCCCGTGGTCAATGACGTTAGGTACCCTCTTGTTTTTTCAAGAATTCACCAATGCCTTTTTAATCCCTCAAACTGAGCGAACATTAATTAAAACAGGATCATTACCGGTGTCTGGAAATATCGGGCGGGCGTGAAACAGTCGCGAAAGTCGTGAAACAGATTGGGGGGGGGGGGGGGGGATAACGGAAAAGTACCGTAAATTCCATATGAATACAGAATTAATTTGTCCATAAATCAAAATCTTTCCATCTAAACAGATGTTTAGATTTACATCATAAACTATGTTAAAACGAACAATAGGCCAATTTGGTTTGAATTGTAGACCGTCATATACTGCCAAATTATCAAATTGGATGGTACCTACAATAGAACTAACGGCAGGATTGCACAATAAATTTATCAAGTTCATTACCTACCTTGATCGCTGAGACGGATAGTTTGTTGACCGCTTGTACTTTATGATTCTATCATGTAAAAAAGAAGATACAATTTATTATTGACTCGGATTGAATGGGTAATACCTTCTCTCAACAAAGACCTATTTCTTTATACTTTGAACGAAAAGTTGTCGTATACGTAGGAAAGACTTGTTTGGAAAGATAGATTGATAGATAAGTGTAAGAAGGTGTAGAGTAATAGCGAACCATTGAAAAGTTATTATGGTTGTTCAAGGTGGTATTGGTCATTGCTGATGAGAAGGTATTATAAAGCAGTCATTTCTGATAACAACCATTCGGAAGAACGGTGCCTTGATTCACTAATAATACATGGATTTGCATTCTCCATGCTACTTGTTTCTAATATCTACTCCGTGCTAAAGAATTATTCCCGCATGGAGAAAGCATCTTGTGAAGAGTTTTCTAAATTAGAAGACTTTTCAAAAAAAAAAAAGCTCATTCTGTCCTTAAATTGTTTAAATTGTTATCAATCTCCAACGTTTCCCCCAGGAACTAGGGCTTCTTCAAGGAAACTGATTTAAATTTTTCTTTTTCTAAATTGGATTTAACGTTAAGTTTATATCTGTTTTCGTTTACTTAATGTTTTCTTTGCAGAAAAGCATTCTACATAAAAAACAATTTTAAATTTGGATTTAACGTTATCAGTTTAGGAAAATCAAATTTAAACTGTTTTCGTTTATGTAGGTGACAATGTTTTTCCGTATGTTTTACCTATTTCGCTTGTGACGGTAATTAGGTAAAACCTAATTAATTAATCATCATCAAACTAGGTAACACATGCAGAAAAGCATTGTTACCTACATAAGCTAAAACAATTTTAAATTTGGTTTTCATAAACTAATAACTCTTAAGTTCGATTTTTTATCACAAAAAGAAAAAGATGAGACAGAAAGGCCTTTTTCGTAAAGTGTTCTTATAATTTGAACTGCCCGAATGAAGAAACGTTTTCCAAATTGGGACAACATGACCTCCCGTGTACGAACGTATCAACCGCCCCACAATGAAACTAGATACAGATCTAGGTGTTGAAATTCATGTTAAAAGTCTATCTTAACGGAAATATCCACTACACTCATTACGAATTCGCCCCTTATTCCTATATACCTAAAACAGGTAAGATCATAAACGGTTTTAATGAATGAAAACATTAAAATTCCATTTTTCGAATACATTTTGTTATGGAGAGCTCTGAGCTAGTCTCAGATTTAATTTTTTCAACCCTGAAAAGTTCTAAGAAACTAACTTTGTGTCTATTGAATATGTACCTACATCAAACGTTTCCGTAATGTTAAACCCCGGAAAACATCAGAAATTTTATGAAGCTAAGTAAATAATTTTAAAAACGGGAATAGGAAAACTTGATTTATTCGTTACTTTAGTTTTCCGCATACAAAGTATAATGAGTATAACATTACGTTGCGTGGAGTTTTTTTCCCCCTTCAAAATCAGATGCATAAAGAGATTCTACTTTTTTAAACTTCGTTAGGAACCTAGTCAGCAGACGCACTAGTGTATGCCGTGATATGTATCTAAGTATACAGTACCTTCGCCCCATGTGCTGCAAACCCAAATGCTATTTACATGCGACACACCCAGAAATTGACGGTTGCATTCAATTCACTCTGAAAGGATTCGATCAAACGAACTCAATCGCAATCCCCTTCAAAACTGAATCCAGGCCCTCCACCAGTGCGGAGGGGACGAGTAATTCAGTTAAACACTGACCGTTTACCTGGTGATCCTGCGAGGGCTTATAAACCCCAACATCGGGATCCCCCCTAACCCACGGTTATTCCCGTCCTCTCTCTTCTAATTAAATCGAAATCCTCATTTAATATTGGAAGCTTTAGGTGGCTGTAGCTCGTCGCTAAATTCGATTACTGCAATTAGTTTGGGGGATCCACTATGACGTATAGTTTATTACCTCAGTGCCTACAATCTCTTTATCGTGAATCGATTAAAATAATTCCAGTTGTGCGTTTCAATAATGATCACGTTGTAAGATATGTCCCGAGTATTACTTAACGCCCTCATCTAAAATGGTACGCCTCTCATCTAATCATTGTCGTGTTCCATTATTCTGAATGGGTTTGATTCGGTATATTTGTTTCTTCTTTAAATCTTCGTAAGGCTTCGTGGACTGTTTCACTTCTCTCCTTGAGAAAAAATATTTGTTCCATTGTCAGGCCAACAGTCGAATTTACAACTTGGAATTTTCCAAGTTAAATTTGCTAGACATGTCGGTCCTGCTGTGCCATTTCCATGTCTCTTTCTAGCTTGCTCCATCATTATCATCCGATCATTTACCCAAGAGTAAAATCGGATTGCGAATAAGAAGAGTAAGCGAGGAAATGCAGTTATATCCTAGTGTCTAGAAGATTGTATCGGGCTTCTACTGAGGAGCCCATCGACACACTGGGGCGAAACACTGTTAACCGAGCCATGATAAAGTATAATGGTAATTTCCGACTGACCATATTTAGGATATGATCCTCTATATTTGATTCTTCTCTTGGGTCCATCTCTCCTAGTTCTGATAGCTTATATGTCAATAGGGCTTTACCGGTTCAGGTTCCAACACAATTAAATTCTCTAAGTTCAATTTCATTTTCTAACTCGCTTGGCTCATTTAGCACGTGTTTCCTCTCGTCAGACTCAATCGGCCCGATTTAACTTTATTCCTTGAACTTATATTGCATACAAAACACAAAATAAGCCATATTATTTTTATGAATACGCTCAATATTATTATATATCACGAACCAATGTTCTACTTACAGGTGGTAAATCCGCAATTCATTCATTCTAAATGAATTCGATAAAGCCTTTTCTTATAGATTTTTAAGCCTTTTCACGACTCTGAATCATAAGCTTTTTGTCAAAATCAAAACCTTCATATGTAGCTCGCAATAATCCTCGTTTTCCTTCAACTACCTTCACTGACATGGGAGGGAATATGTGTCATACTCAACCTCCCAGCTCACCAGTTCAAAGTTAGAAGTTAGTAGCAAATTAGAGTAGTGAGAAACTGGAACGTGAATTATCACTCAGGTAAATGAATAACATTATACTAGCATTCTCGATCACTCACGTAAAATAAACCTGAGTGTTATCAAGGATAGGTCAACGATAAGATTTTCAGCTAGGTCGACGTATCGTTGTATTTGTACACCAGTTTTAGTTACATTGAAATATACGATGACAAACTAGAAAAGCTGCATCTAATAACTAGGTAACTAAGCTTTCCGAGGTAACTAGATCTGTTGTATGAGTCGAACTTGAAGTATGGAAGCTGGGTACCTGCCGTACTGTGTGAAGCTTCTACCTCCTTCCTTCGAGGAAAGAAGGGGGTAGGGGAGTAACTTCTGGGTTGTGATTGCTCTCGACACTGACTCATCAACTTATGAAACTGTTTCAGATAATATTCCTGGAGAACGATAAAATGTACCTTTCACAGAGTTTTTCAGAAGGGGCTACATTCTGTTCCCACTAGGGACGTAGTCGAGAACGAACGATTATTAATTTAACGATTTTAAACTATATTTGATAAGAAAACAGTATGTAATTTGAACTCAGAACGTCGAAACAAGAGCGCACGGCAATAATCATAAATCAAAAATTCACTTCTCCAGTTCATTCACCTGATTCAGTAATTTATTTAGAGCATACCGGAGGGGCGCGTTTACCTATTTAACGTCATGCTCGAGGTGAGGCATTGGCGCGCGACCAAACACATTCTGATAAGTTTACTTATGATAAGCTTCACTTATATTTTTAGTGCCCCTCCTAAAGTTGCAGAATTTTGGCCTTTTTTGAACGGAGATATTTTCTCAGAAACGACTGTATCCCCGAAGATTGAATGCACAAAGGGTTCCATAACTCGACCCAGACGCAAACACAGTACGGCTGGGGGTCGAGATGCATTGATTTGAAAAGAGGCACCTGCCCGGCCTCTCAACTTATTCATAGAGACCCCTTCAATGCTAATACCCCCAAGTCCGACCCTCCCGTACTTCCAAACACCGACGATACAGTCATCCCTTCGACCGCTGTTTTTCTCTAAACCGATCCCCGCGTTCATATTTTCCTTCTGACTTTATGAAGCTGTTTGATCAGCTTCGTTCCATTGAAATCCGCATCTCCCCTTTGTGCGGTGCTTCGTTCTACCTTTCATTTTTTCCTTCATTTTTTTTTCGTTATGATTTACAACGTTCAACTTGGGGTTGAAACATTACCGAACAAAGATCCCAACAACAGAAACCCCTCTTTTCACCCATCTCATTTCCATATGTTTCATTAGTTGGTACACCGTCACAATTACTTTTTTGTTCGGGGGTATCGAATGACGTGGAAAGGATTAATAGTCCGGGTCGAACCCATACCGTTGGAACTAACATCACTATGGTTTTGATTAAGTTTTAAAGTCAACCACCAACCCCCTCCACTCCTAGCTCCACCGTTCCAGCTAAGATCCAATGATTAATGGTCTCAATAACAAAAGTGACTACGTAGTTTATTGAGCCGATGAAATCACGGTGACACGGAGTTCAGCCAGATTATCAGGAGTGAGTCAGCGATTAGTCGTAAGCTGGTTGGTCACTGAAGACGACTCGACCAGATGTTCCTTGCTACATTTCATCCATTTTGTAAAAATAACTCGACACACTCAAACATCATCATTGTCAGCAGTTACTGTACAAATTTTATATCAACACTGGCAGATGCAGATCGGCAGATGTAAACAAATTTTCCACGATTCTTACAGGCTGCCAGCTACAGCTGAGACCTAACACCATCAATTTGTTGACGATACTTTACAAAAAAGGGCCGTTCTGTCCTTAAATTTGGGTTTTATTTTTATCAATTTTCAATTATATATATATATATATATATATATATATATATATATATATATATTTTTTTTTTTTAAATTAAACTCCAACGTTTTTCCCCAGGAACTGGGGTTTCATTGCAGATCTTTGGGACATATCATGGACTTCGGAAATTTCAAAATTGTAGGAAGATAATTTAATTCGCAAAAAAGAATTTTTCTAGATATGGTTAAGATAAAAAATTGAAATTCAATTAACTTACGAAATGACACTCAATACTTCAGCATAATTTACTGGTATTTGATAAGGTTTGGCGATGGGGCCGCCCTGTCCTTGGGCATAAATTAGGGAACGCTACATCACATTTGACTTAGTCAAAGAAAAATAAAAAAAAAAGAAAGAAAAGAAAAAACCCTGGAAAACCCCTTTCCCAGCTACATGAACAGTTCCCCCTTAAATCAAATATCCTAAATATAAAGTTATATAATTTACTGGTATTTGATTGAGGGACTCTAAATTTATAATTACCGTAACAATAGAACTACGTAGAACATAGTGAAAAACGTTGTTACGTGCGTAAACTTTAAAAATTTTAAATTTGATTTTCTTAAACTGATAACGCTGAATTCGATTTTTTATCACAAAAATGAAAACGTTAAGTATTTATTTAACAAATGTTAAATTTGATATTTTGAATTTTGCCTCCCTGAAGAAACTCCAATTCCTGGGGAGGGACGGTCGAGATTAATTAAAAAACCAATTTAGGGACAGGAAGGCCTTTTTTTTGTAAAGTCTTGTTATAATTTGAACTGCCCAAATATAATATTGACAAAAGCGCATTTGGAAAACCTGGGACCCTTCGAAAAGATGCAATTCCAACTATCTTCAACACCCCCCCACATGGTTACCTCTCAACCTAAAAAAGGAGAATCTTGGTACGAAAATATAGGGTATGTATCCATTTTGTGCATTTGATAACAACGTTTTGTATACCCCACAACTGTTTAAAAAAATAATAGATTTCTAGTATAGTATACTTTAGTATAGTAGTTTGAATAATATAATGTACTTAATAAGCATCTTTCATAAACCTCTTTTCCAAGGTAGTAGTAGGTAATTTTGCACATTTAATATGCAAATTTGAAATCCTTGTAACAGACATACCTTCTGCAATATCTATGGGTAGGTATACATATCTATGGTGACCACGGACAATCACCGTACGTCTTATAGGTTATGAGTCACAGACTTCAGTGACGAATTCACCGTCCAGCCTCTGTTAATAGATGAACTCCGAGTTCGGTGACTACTAACAATCACACCGTGCACTCAAAGTAAGGAAGAAAGGTGGGTAGGAGTGTGAGATAGGTGCAATGATGACAAAACTGTAGATGCAAATAGAATGGAGCGTAGTCTGCTTGCCCTTATGTATCTGAATCCCTACCATTACGTGCACCTCGACCTCCAAAGGTCTGGAAGGCATTCAGATCAGACTTGAATCAACATTTCCGATTATCAAGGAAACCACGAAAATACGTTACAGGAGTTCACCTCACCGAAGTACAAGTTGCATGGAGCAGATCCATGGAGACAGGATTGTATTCACATACATGTAGATCACTATTTACCACTTCTGTGTGCATCAACAACCGAATTTCTCCAGATCACAACACATTATGACTGCTTACTTGCCAGCTCTGTAATTTCGTAAGGGTATTATCCTCTATAAATCACTTCAATGCGTGATCTTGATCCAACAAAATGAGAATCATTCCAATCATTTTCCGCTTCAATCCGCGCCGATCGATTTGTACCTCCATTCATAAGGCAGTGATTCGTCCCCTTTTACCGCGCTCCCCTTCGTCCGTTTAAAATATTAATATATTCCAGACATCCATCACTTTAGCCGACCACTTGCCAGACAATATACGGCAGGGAGAGCATCTGTCTGTGGGGTTCTCGGGACTGCCGCATAACGTTTCATTATTGCCAAGTTTGACGCAGAGTCCAGGAATCCACAGATTGTTGTTATCTTCTCCTGTAGTCATTGATGTCTCTTCAAACGCGAAAAATGAAACGAGAAGGGGTCCTTTTGTGTCAGAAAATACCGTTCTTTCCAAACTCGATTTCGCTGCACCCCTGTAAAAATCAACTAATAAATCTTAACATCTCATATCATTAATATCAATAATCAGCACTCAGGGAAATTGATTGTTACGTTAATGCTCTTTCAGATTTTCTACATCAGTTGAGAAGGGGGGAGTATGAGTAATAAACAAAAATAGCGCTACTGATAATAGCTTGTGATTTATTTTGTTGTTGAAATTAATGACACGGTAAGTATCGTCTGCTGTATTAACTTTGAACAATATCAATCATCAATTCCATAACATCTCCATCAATATAGGTGGTGTGATTTAAAGTTATAAATCACCATCTGATCATTCGTATGTCTAACAAATGGGTAAAAAACCGTATTAGGCCTGGTTAACAACTCAAAAATACCTAGCGGTTCAATGCAACGCAACAAGAAGAAGAAAGCGATGCTGAGATATGTTTATATTGCTGGTGATGAAGTTAGGATAGGTACCTACATTACAAAATTCATTCTCCAGAAAACGATAAGCATAAACTATAAGAAAAGAAGAAAAAACGCTGATATTTTTCAGATCCTTAAAACTGTTCAAATTCTAGTGGTAAATTGATCTACGAGGGTCAAGAAACGTCCACGTTGCATTTGTGTTTATGAATATGATACCATCGTCCCATTACCCAATATTTCGTTGTTCAATGATAAATGTTGGATTCTTTTTAGCAGAAAATAAAATTAAATGAATCAATTAAAAAAGTAAAATAATAATAATGAAAAAAGATGCAAACTTTGATTTAGAAGAAGAAAAATTAATTTTATTAAACAAAAAAAGGTTCACAATAATACATGAATCTGAAGTTAACTATAATAATAAACATAGCAGAGTTGCTCATTAAGCTGCCGCATAGTGGGGCGAGTGTAAGGGAGAGTTGGACAATAGGGGAAAAAATGGAAATATCCTATATATTGTGACCTACATGAATTCTACAGGTTGACCACAAATATTTTCAACTTTGCATAATTACCTCCAAGCCCACGGGGATGATCAAGTATATGGAGAAGGTACCGTGGAATTCCAATATGACTATCTTTAATCATACTCTTACAGAGGTGCGCTCGAAACTCAATGATACAGCTATTGTAATGCGAGTGAAGAACGCAAGAAGGAGCCCGTAATAACACTCGTATCATCCCTACGGTACGGTCTGAATCGTAAATGGAAATAACATAGAAACTACCAATGTGAATCTTATAAAACTTGTAGGGATGATTTATGATTCGGCAACAACGGAGACGGTGGGTCCACGGGAGCGAGCCTTTCCTTTCATCGCTGACGGCAGGGATTACTACCTACGAAGATCGCAAAAGAGCGATGAGAAGTGGTTTCGCAGCCTCCTTCCATCTTGAAACGCCTTTTCAAAATCTCATCGAAAGCTCAGTGGATATCGCTAATGCCCATTGTTGCGATGACAAGCTTCAGGTGGGCTCGTCGGCCCCAGCTTGTCCAAACATTTCAGACTGAGTAGGTAGGAATTGCATTAGAACGGTTCACCGGGCAAATCGCTTTTGACAAGAAGGCCGAGGCATCTTTCGGCCGGGGATTGGCATCTGCAAGCACCGGGAATTCACAATGGAACGATTTCCTTTGAGCAGATCCATTGTGAAATGCTGAGTCTTTCATGGTTCGAGAGACCAGAGACGACTGTTTTCGTACATAGGAAGGTGGGTAGGTAATCATTCATCAACCAATCCCATGATCTGTCATAATGCGTGCACATAACATCATTATTCAGCTGTATTAATTCTAGCTTACATTATCGAACATAATCATTGTGTGTAGCTATCAGAAATATAATTAGATGAACGCTAAAGAGCCATAATAGATTGATGTGAATTACACTCCAATACCTACACAAGACGATATTAACGAAAAACGTTTCAACGAATTTTTGGAAAAATTAAGCTATTGCAATAATACCAAAAATATTAAAATTGAAATTAAAAATTAAAATTTTTAGTTGAGTACTATTTGGAAGAAGTATACTAACACAGAAAATTCAGAAATTTTTGTGCAAAATGTTTCAGAAAGTTCCAGTCATGATGCATGAACGTGTGAGCGAAATTTGTAGATTATCGTACTGTATTTTCTAAGCTGAATATATTAATTTTTTGTCACAAAATTTTCTAAGCTGAATATATTAATTTTTTGTCACAAAATTTATATTCATTGATTTCTTTGAAACGAAATTGCTCCAATTTCAAAAACATTTTATACAAAAACGAGTACGGTGGGAAAATTGAGTAAATTTGCACATACGAACATTTTTGTGTTTAGGTATATTTATTGGCGAAAACGTCAATGTAGCAAAAGTATTACATAGCATTATAAGAAAGATAGGTAGTCTCAAATGCTTTTCATTTGAGTTCTCTAAGACGTGAGTTTCCACGTTGCGGCGAAATTCCACCATAAATCATTACTAAAACTTTACATTTTTGCATCTATTTCAATATTAACCAGATGGCTGTAAAAATTAAACAATGACGCTATCGTGCGTCATGCTGCCAAAATGAATATACATGGGTGGCATTGCCCAGTTACTATGGAAACTGAAGAGTTCCAGCCTTCGAAAGTGCGGCAATTCGCCACGTACCCGAGCGCTTGAGGGTTAAGCACATCTTTCTCGCATTAAAATTCAATTTTTACTTTTTTCTTCTCAGGCACGAGCAGATCAAGCCGCTGACCAAGACAACCTCTTTAAAACTATTAATAAATCACAAACGAAATGAAAATCAGTTAAAAGCTACGTAAGTACTGACATCGGTGTCCATCAGCAATCTGCACACTTTGTAAACGTATCGAACTTGACAGCTAACTTACTAGGACCCGACTGAGGTATTATTTGCTGAAAACCCGGAGATTTCTAGAACGGCCCGGCAAAGGACGGCGGCCATTTTAATAAGCTGGGTGTTTTTGCCACGTCAGTTATTAAAGGTTAAACTGTAGTGTTGGTTTAAAACGGACAATCCATCAGTATCGTTGAACGCATGACAGTTTAATTATTGAACTACCATTCGACTTTATCTCACCATCACTTTCAAAAACTAAAACTTCTGAATCTCATCTCTTTCTTTTGCTTCTATTAAGACGTCTGTCTTCCTTTCTCATCCCATAATAGTCACGGCTTCCCATAGCTCAATGAAAGTTTCATCGATAAATCTCAACCCGAGTTTTAATTGGCCGTTACCTAGTATTTTCCGAACTCCAAGGTGACGATGGGGCATATAAACTTAATAATCGACCTTTGTACTTGAGAGTGGGAACCTTCATTTCTCCCCCTGAAAAAAATAAATTACACCCGAGGAGCAACACAAATAAAATATGAAAATAATGATTACAAATAAAATAGGAACGCCTAATACAAACAATGATTCGTTGATTCGAAAGTATGATATATATGCTCTCTGTAAGTAATGGTTTACGGAGAGGTGCCTTGGGAATATTAAGCGGGTGTGAGAAGATTTTGTAACTAAAAAAGTAAAAACATCAAGAGGTCTAGAATCTCAGTTCATTGATAATGCATGAGATGATGCACGAGACCTTTGGAACTGGGGACCTTTCTTCCAAATGTTTTGTTCCATTTATCACTACAAATCGTTACATAATTTAATATTAGCAATGTCATGAAAATACGAAGTGACGCATTTAGATGTGTAGGAACTTAATGAACTTAACGAAAAACGTTAAATTCAAGGAAAACTCTCAGAGTCGGAAAGGTTTGATTAAATTGGCCTCATAGCTCAGCCCGTAGGAGAGTTGCAACTATAGAGGAATTTCTCATTTGTAAGAACAAGAGTTCGAACTTTATAGAGGTGTCAACTATTTGTCGGCCGTGACATCGGTCATTGTTAAAGGACATTATTTTTCTTATAGCGTTGAAAATAGGACATCTCTCTTCATTGATACGAAATACTAAACGCTCCAAATTTAATTAACACTACATATCTACACTCTACTAGCCTCTTTGTACGTAACAATAGTAGATATCTAAGTACAAATATTGTACCACTGAAATTGCTCAGATTAAAAAATCAAAAAACTACCTACACTTAAATGTAGGTGGCGAATGTCATAATAAACTCTATTCTTGAAGAAAGAATTCGATTGGAATAAATATGCGCTGATACGAAAACGAGCTGGCCTGCCAACAGAAATTCAATGATACAAAATGAATTACGTACTTACGCTCAATAAGTCCATCAGATGTGCAAATTATATTGGAGTTGTATCAGCTGATAAGATCGTTCTAGTTTATAAGGCGATTATTACTATGTTTCACCAATTGCGACTCAATCCCATATTAATGTTCTTTTTCCAACCCTTAGAGTAGCTAACGGATCAACGCACGTTGAGGAGTTTTTTGGTTTACATTCCAGGATGCGCAGTATCTGAAAGATGAATTTAAAGAATCCGCCCATTCGTTGTACGCTGTCCAGAGCTTTTTTCCAACACTACTGGACCACATTTTATGAAACTTGGGTCAAAAATCACATTTGGGGTCTAATTGGTCCTAGAAAGTCGGCATCAATGTAGATCCACCCTAAAGAGTAGAATCTAAGGAGTAAAATATTACAAATCGAGGAACACTTTATGAATTCGAGTAGTTTTTTCGGTTGTCGATAATAGTTATCATCCTAAAGAATCAAATGAAACGTAAAAAGCTAAAAGCTTAAACTTTAGCAGGGAAAAAATCAACAACATGAGAGTAAATAATAACTGGTGGAACATAGTAAAAATTGTCTTATAAACTTCGACGATCGCATCAGCTGATACAATTCCAATTCACTTCTCTCTTCACAGAATTCCCTCTTCACAGAATCGATTTGATCACCTAAAGGTGGACTAGAGAAGTAAGAACGGACCAGTTGATTTAGATTATCTAATTCATATTCAGTTGGTGAACGTAACTAAGTCAGTGTCGATATATTTATAAAAGGGACTTGTAAAGTGGAGATGTTTTATTTAATTGCATTATTTCTCTCTCGGTATGTGACATTATCTATGTAGGTGCGTATTGATAACAATGTCATTTTTCGCCCGACCAAAACGGATTAGCGTTATGCAAATTATTTACAAAGGTGACACCCTTAAGTCTGATTCCTTTCTTAATAAACCTACAGTTCTGAAATTTGATATGGAGCTCATTAGGGACATTTAGATTACAATTACAAAGTGGGGTGGGGCTCTGATCAGATGAGAGGCCGCTGAGGCTAGTTTCTTTGTTGCCGACCTTACGGTGATGAAATTTGATTTGGAGTGCTTCCGTTGAGTACGAATATAAGGTTTGGAGGTTGACTGATCAGCTAGGGGGCCTCTGAAGTTCTTATTAATTCATAATCGAACTAAGGTGTTGAGAATTTAAACAGAACGCTTTTGGGCCACGTAGAGTACAATTACATACAGGTATGGAGGCGAAATCCCCAGATCAGAGGGTATTTCTGTTCTAATCGACTCACGATGCTGAAATTTGAAACAGAGCTTCATCGTAATACCTTGAAAACAGTGTTACGAGGCGGAGGACCTTTTTCTTCTGTACACTTCTATCGTAATTTAGCGGGATAGATAAGTCCTTGGGTAAGATATAATAACAAAATATATTCTCACAAACAACCAAAATAATATAAACTGGAAATCTCGAACTAGAATGAATATTTTTCCCGACTCCACGAGATCACCTGTTGACTGGTTCACACCAGTTAAATTGTTACCTCGTGGAGTAGCTCGCTTTTTAATATCTTCTCACATTTCCATTTTAGACTATATCTCAATTTCTAATGTCATCGTTTTGGAGTTTTCGACAGTTTTATTCCGCGTACAAGGCGGATGGTAAGAAGCAAAGCAAATAAAACATTTTGCAGACTTTTTGGTGACAATAATTCGTGCTGACACTTTGCTCATTAGTAGCCAGCTAGAGCTGGAGGCCGGAAGAACTACGTAATGACGCGCGGGATGTCGCAGAAACACCGGCTCGTCCTTATCTACCGATTTTGTCTCAATAAAAAGACACAAAAAACTGAAACATTTTGATAAATTCCTTGAATTGTAAGTGGGTAATACAGTGATCAAAGTCGTGATAATATTTATAGGTAATAGGAAGTTAGAGCAATTTTCATTCCGTATGGATCTTCAGGGGCTGATTACGATCATTCCATCGTGGTACCACAGCTTAACCCCAAGTCGCACGCTCATCAAACTCATTATAATTTACATTCTAATAAAAAACACGGTAGACACCTCGTAGGACACAGTTTTCATAAGGTACCCTAGCGACAGCACTAACAGATAAGCATCTTGACCTTCTTTTAAACGCTTGGAAGCCCTTCATTGGTTTTACAAAAAAACAGGGAGGGAAATACTTCTCGGTTCCTTCTGGCTTAATTGATTGTGCCGACAAAGGGCTTGAGCTCAAATGCCGCCACACCTACAAAACATCTTTGGGAAGTGTTGGGTACCTGCCAACCTACCAAAGGACACATGTTTGAGTGGTTTTTGTTCTTACTAAACTTGTATCATGATTTACATATTGATCGGTCGTAGAAACTATTATGGATAATATGTTGTAAAACAACTAATAACTTCTAACACAAACAGCATCAACACAATACTATTTTTAGCTTAAAACAAACTTGGAACGTTCACCATACGTGCATTATTCCATTTATATGTCTGTCCGCTCCATCCAGAACACGGCACCCACAGGCAGAGTGGGGAATTATTTAACAAATATTTTTTAGTTCAACTAACGTTGTAACTAATAATTGTCAGTTATTTGTTACCACCCATAGATAACTGAATTTTATAACCTAATTTTTTGGGTGCAACTAGGGTTGTAAAAAAAACTAGGGTTGTAAACTTTTTATTAAAAAAAAAAAAAGAGAACCTTTCCTACGAATTTATTATTTCGGGAATCAAAGTTATTGACATTTTCAATCTAATAGAGAAAACCACTTTGATTTATACTGACAAAAAAATATTTAGAAAATAAATTAGAGAAGGTTGAGGTTGGCACACGAAGCGTGGGTAAAGTTACGCTGACAGCTTTTAAACTGGAAACTACATCATCTCAAAGACCATACTTCCACAAAGGGGTTATATTATGTAACTTACTTCCACATGACCTTGTGAAACAAGAAAAACTACCTTTGAATTTATTAAAAAAATTAATCAAGGAGTACTATTTTAATTTACTATAATAGAAAAATAGTTGTGTTTAAAAAATTAAAAATAAATAAAAATTATGTTACTACGATTACTGTATCTATTCTAAATTGAAATTATGAACATTTTTATGCACTATCTCGAAACTGTATAATAATATTGCTAATTAACAGGTTGAGGAAATTGAAATTTAGAGTAAAGACGCTCCAGTTCCCAGCACAAGATTTTTCTTAAAGGGAACTGTTGCATTTGGTAGGTATATGAAATGTATATTATGTAATGATGAAATTATAAAAGAATAAATGTTTATTAAAAAAAAAAAATTGATAACCCTGACCTCATTTCATTAGTTACGACTAAACTCACCTCAATTTGTTTTTAATTACAACCCTTCAACTAACAGATAATTTTGGGAAAATTAGTGAAACTAATAACTAATACATAATTTGTGTTTATTCATTAGTTACACGCAGGCAAAACTAATAACTAATTTAATTTCAATAAAATTCACTTACTACCATTAGCTAATAACTAATTAGTTGTTAGTCATTAGTAGCGCAAATAATGATATATAATTTTTTATTTTTCCGTTGGAATCATCAAAATCGTAGGGGGAAATTTTCTTCACGAAACATGATTTTATGAGCGAGTTTTATTGTAAAACGAAATTTTTAATTATACTCGTGTAATTTAACGCGGAATATCCTAATATAATCACTATTTTGGTGAATAATGGGGGGGGGGGGTTAAAACACTCGATCATATAGCCATGATACAGCCTTTTTAACTTCCAAAGGTGAAAATAGTGTTTCCGCAACATACAGGTAAATTCGGAAACAAAATAAGTGTATTATTCGGCCAAATAACGAAAAAACTAATTAGTTACTAGTAGTAACTAAATAGTGGAACCAAATCATTTGTTAGTTACTAGTGGTAGCTAATCAAAAAACTGGATTCGTTAATCTGAAAATAAAAACCAATAGATAATTATTTGTAGTTATTATTTGCCTTGGTGGTAACAAATTTAATTGTAGTTTCTAGGTACCTACTAGCTAGTTCACCCATCACATGTTGTGACACCCCTATGGATCTGATTCAAAAAGTCTTAACGTAAAAGACCTTATAAATTACCTAGTGGGACCAAACTACTGAGATCAACTTCCAATCTCTTTCCACAAAACCCATATTTCATATACTCAAATATGGGGGGTGATAGCTAACCCAAAAGAACGTTCAGACTAATCAAATTTCATTCGTCCGGAAATCAGATCACCAGTCCGTTCGGTGATGACCAAATTATTCCATTTAACCACCCCCTCCTCCCTCCTTTTTTTCCTCTACCACAAACACCTATGGTTGAGGCTAAAAACAATTTTAATAACCTGTGATTGAGGTTGACGTAATCTAAACATATTTGCCCAATCAGATCCCCAGTTAGTTCTGATGATGTCAAAGATACCATTTTCCAAACCCCCTCCCCCAAAAACACTCCTATGAGTCGGAATTGAAAATTTTTGAGTAGGCTGTGATTTTTTAGTGTTATCCAAAAGAATTTTATCAATCAGGTCCTCAGTTTATTCAGTGACGTTGAAGATACCCCCCTCCACCCTTACCCATCCATCAAAATACGCATTATGGTTCAGATTTGAAAATTTCAAGTTGTTTGTGATTCAAGTTAGAGTATTCCAAACCTCTTTAATCAATCAGGTCCTTAGTTTATTCAATTATACAGACCTCTTCCTTATTTCACAACACAAACATCTTGCAGAAACAATGAAATAACATTTATCCATATTAAAAAACTGCATGGATAGGTACTATTTAATACGAAGGAACATTGTGTCCACCGAGAAGATTTGGGTGGTTAAAACATTCAAGAAAATTCCAACGTAGGCATCAGTTGTTTTGGTTTTGACCCTCCGGCTCCCGCAAAGTTTTTAGGTTGAACAAATTGTGGATTTGGGTAATCTATCATTTATATAATATATTTTTTAGTGAAAAACTTACTTAGAGATATGAGTGGTAATTGAAAGAAGTAAATCTGAAGAAGTTCGTACACCATTAATATTTACACCCAACACGACGATTATGTACGTAATACTCTTGGTGGGTCCCTGGGTACTACATTAATAAGCATAGATTTTTATGTCTTTATGTTTTTGAAGAGAATATGCATGTTCAAAAAGGTTATTATAGTGGTCTCTTGTTATATAATTGTAGGTACTTAGTGCAGTTTTTACGGTGGAAGCTTCGTCGATAGAGTTCTGCCGTAAAATAAAACCAAGTACGGTTCTTTCTTTACAATTTAATACATACCTTGCATCCAATGACTTCTTTCCGCTCATCTTTACTTTTTCCTAAAGAAGTGCTCGAACTTTTATGGGGAAAAACCCATTTTTAATTATAAAATAATTATTCAACACACTTCAATTCAGTCAACAACACAGCACTGTCCTCTGTCTTAGTTTAATCAGAACATAGATCAGCAGTTTTGTTATAATTCTTCTTTTGTCACATTTATGTCTAATGACAAATTATTTTAGTCTACTGAACTGAAAGAAAACTTCTCGAATAGCATGAAACATGGTTTATTTACACTTTTGGTGTGCGAAAAATGTTGGATTTATCCACATTATAAAAACATATCTATGTTTACAATCTTACGAAATTCTTCAACGAGGAGAAGGTTTATCACTTGTTACTTGTCTTTCCCTGGTGGATGCCAGCTGTAGGGGATATATAGACAATAGACTAATCCGTCACACGGAGCACAAACCTCTCACGAACTTAATATCTCCACATGTCCGCAAGACCAAGGCGAACTTCATTTATGATTGCGCCGACAAGAATGATGTATCGAATGATGGATCATCTCTTGTCGATGGTTAAGAAACGGCTGTAGATACGTGCTGGTACCTACTCTGAGAGAGAAAGTACGTCGAAATGTAAACAAGGTCTTGTTCTTGTTCTTTCGCGTTAACTGAAATTTCCATAAGGCCTCCTTCTATCCATCGGCTAGGATCCCCCCTGTGGAGGAGATATTGTAATTCAAAATATGATTAATAGACCTGGTCCGAAAGCGAGAGAGGGAGAATTCCGACAGGGCAAGATTTTCGGTGCAGGAGTTTCGAGCAGCGATCAATCACCCTCACTCACTGGTTATTGACTGAAAAAGAAAAAATCTCTTTTCATCCGATAATCTTTTAATTAATAGAGCTCTTAATAATATCGAGGTATATTGTGAAGGTATCATGAGGTATTATGAATGTGGTTATTAAAATAGTAATGAGTAAATAATTTGCTTCTGGACTACTAACCTTGAAACTATATAATAACGTAGCTGTTTCGATTTATGAATACATTATAATGTTAATTTTATTATTGCTACCGCAATATTTTGCGTGATAATTCGGGCATATGCAGCTGTTGCGTTCTTCAAAACTTCAAAAGAAATTTGTCGAATAACCCTAAATTATTATCAATATTATTAAATGATACGCATTTAGAGACTTGGAGAATTGGGAGTAACTGACTCAATGTATATACTTGTCGTCAACCCAATATACCAATAACAATTGGTATTGGTAGATTTGAAACACTGTCATGTACGTTTTTGACATGCGTGGCTGTTGACAATGCACTCTGAAAAGGACGCAAAATTACATTCGACGACAGCAGCATTCAGTAGGACGATTGACGATTGTTGAAGAATGGTAGTGCAACTACCCCCCCCCCCCCCCACCACATTGTTTCTGCCCTGAAAAAATTCTACCTTCAACTAGGATGAACAGCAGAAAATTTCGTCACCATTAGATGAATCGTGAACACTAGCGAAGGAGGAAATATAATTGAAATTTGAGCTCAGTGACCTTCTACACTGCTGTCCGTCGAACGCTTTTCAAAGAATGGTACATCTTATGCATCCTTACTGGAGTGCTGCATGAGACGAGAAATCCATGAATCTTCTCCTTTCTAGAAACACCTGCTATGGTATAGACCCGAATGGAAGCCAATATTGATAAAACGTAGTAACTCGAAGATCCATTCAGATGGATTCGTGAGCCATGAGAAAGATAGTCGAATTCGCCCTAATCTTCCCCATTCTAGGTATTTCATTAACTCTATACTCAATGGGCACCAATTCTCCAATCCCTCACATATGCAATTCTGCGGGCGATGCGATGCCTCGTCGCGGTAATTGGCTTACACCAGCAGTATGCAAGGGGGACACCCAATGCCAAATTTATTTGACACCCTCCAGGCACCATTGAAAGCTCAGAGCGAATGCTAAATAAGCCGGGGTGGATTGCTGATGAGGTGTATCCCTCACAAACTCCATTTTCATTTGCACTTTACGCTATCACGCACCTCTTTCCCCTTGTGAGTCTGGGGGCGCATCACCTAAGAGGGAATAGCTGATTTGAACTCTGATAGGGGTGTTACAGGGCCGACTTCAGAGGAACGGCAACACTCGAATATTGAAGGGATATGGAAGCATCACACAGGTGTCGCCATATACTTCCTACCCCCTTTTGAAGAGTTCGTTGTGAGATATGTTGTTCAACTCCACTCAAAAAGTACCAATAAATAATTGGAAGAAATTGTAAATTTGAACCGCCCGCCTACTGGGCGTCAGCTGATATTCCCCACTTGCTAAGGCACCCCTGGGGGGTTCCAACTCTCTATTCTTTCCTTTACCGCTCTGCGCTGTGCCACGAGTGCAAAAGAAGCAGTAGTTGTAAAAATGTAGTTCGCCATCTTCCACGCTAAAACCACGTGATGTAACCCTCTAAGCGGTTTGTGCTTTAATTTCACACAGTTTCATATTATTTATACCATCTAGTCCGCTCTGTCCGCAAAAAATAATCTCTACTCGCAATTGAGTGTTACTTTTCTCGTGTGTGTGTTCCTCGCTACCAACCTTTATTTAGTGCAGGTGCATAGCTGCATGCAAAACAGCCTGCCCTGATCACGAAAAATAATTATAAAACACAAATTCAAGGATAGTCTATAAAGAAACGTTTTTGAACTCGGGGACTGGATAGTACTAAGTTGGTAGAATGTTGCAATGTTGTCACCACAATTATACTCGTAAAGTGACTCGTGGAATCCGCTCTATCTTGAGAAATAGGTGATTAATGACCTTTACGCGCACAAGCTCGAACGCCGGGGGTAAAATAGTAAAAACGCCGGGGGTAAAAACGTTGGGTGTCTTGATTATAATTTCATGGCTAGGTATTTTCTGTTTATATTTTGTAATTAGAAAATGACTGAATAAATTATGTACGAGTTATACTATAAATTATAATATGGATTTGAATTGCTTACAACTCAACACCACAAAGTGACCCTACATCACTGCAGTTTTGAGGAGTTAGGTACCTATAAGAATAACTAAGAAAACATTATTTTATTGCTATTAGGGTGTATATCAACGTCCTCATGCGTCTACAATCATTCCAACTTTCAGACCAAGACCTACACCAGGCATAAAATTAGTAAGCATCTGCTCCTCCCCTCAAAGATGTTTACTCAGCTAATCTGTGAAACGCCCCTGAAATACATTAGCCGACTTAAAGACCAGAAAGTAATTCCGAGCAAACAGATGGGTCCCATATTTGCTCGAAAGGCTGCATCCTCGTAATGGCTGGGAATCCTGAGGCGCAAACAAGGGAAAAACTTGATTCTCCTGAGGGTGATCGTTTAATGCAGTCTATCGCAGCTGCAACAGCATGCAAATCCTCTTCTATTCCAAACAAAAGCAGAACATTGGACGCCTAAAAAATATTAGACGGGATAAAAAATCGCGCAACCCCTCTTTCGTGCTCGTGTGACGCAATGTAATGGATTCCTACAAGTGCTTCCAAAGGGTGGCTTCAGACGCACGAAGGGACCCCCGGTAGACGTGATATAATATACAGCAGCACATGCTACTCCTTTTATGGATGATTCAGAAGAAGATTTCTGTATTTTATCGCTATTTGAAATCGGAATAAAAGAAAACGCAACCAAGGCATCTCATTTCTCCCTACGCATTTGTGTCTATCAAGTTGTGAATGAAGAAGCGTCGGATTTAATATGCAAGCACCCCAAGGGATGTATTGTGTTGTGGGTAACTATTGTGCTGGAATTTCTCATTTTTGATCGAAGAATCGGATTTCGCTCATTTGTAAACACCAGGCTGAAAACTTTCAGCGTAAAACTCCAAATGGTTTGGAAAAATTGGCTTCATACGTGGACGGAGGCCCCCCCCCCCCCCCCCCTCCAATTAGGGAGACAGGTTATGCTTTAGCTGCGCTGAAGTTCAGTGCCACCTTCACTAGTATATACAGGGTGTTTACAGAAATTATGGGACAAACTCGAGGAATCGATTCTAGAGCCTATTTCTGATCGAAAGTTGCTCCTGGAGATTAATTTTGAAGCGCTTTGTTTTCAAGTTATTCAATTTTTAAGATTCTTTCGAGTTTTGTACCTTAAGACATTAAAACGGCCATAACTCCCCCTACAATCACAGTAAACTCAAAGCTATAAACACCATTGGAAAAACTATTAAATTTCTTATAACCCTGATTAGTAAAGTTTTTTTAGTTAGTTTTAATTGTTTTAAAAAAAGCTCAAAGCACGAAATTAGAAAAATATTTAAAATTTACGTTTTTTTGCTACCGGTTTTGGCATTTTTCGGCTTGCACTAACTAGTTTTACCCTTAAACACTCATGAGATTAAGCATAAAAAATAAACTGAAAATTCGTCTGCTGAAGTGTTAAACTCTGTTATAACGCAGATGGGGAGATTTTCAAGTGTTACCATTCGATTTAGCGTGAAAAAATAAGTAGAAACCGGCCCCAAACTCGCATTTTCATAGAGGGTAATTTTTCGCTAAAAATCTCGATTTCGTAGATAAACGATCTTTTTCAACATACGAACATACTTTTTTTCTCGAGCAATTAGCAAATAAAAGTAAAATTTACTATATCAATCAAAAGCTGATAGTTTAAGAAAGTTTTTTACGAAGAGTGTACGCCGAAAAATCCCCAAACCGTAGCAAAAAACGGGAGGAAAAACGTTGATTTTAAACATTTTTTCTGATTTTGTACTTTTACCTTTTTTAACCAACTAAAACTAACTAAAAACAACTTTACTTTTTATCGGGGTTGTGGGAAATTTAACGGTCTTTCCAAAGGTGTTCTTAGTTTTGAGTTTACTGTGATTCTAGGGGGAGATATGGCCGTTTTAATGTCATAAGGTACAAAACACGAAAATAAATTAAAAATTGAATAACGAAAACAAATCGTTTAAAAATAAATCTCTACGTGCAACTTTCGATCGAAAACGAGCTCTAGAATTGATTCATTGAGTTTGTCCCATCCTTTCTGTATATGTGTCATTCCCAGAACATTTATTATGTGTCATAACCCCCCTAACTTTTTTCCAAAGTTTTTAAGATATCGAAGTGAATCTTGGAGAACATTTTTATGGTACCAGATACTAATAAATAAAAAAATAAATAAATAGCTAAAACTAAAAGTTTTGGATTCCTCAAAAAAGGAGGGGGCGATATTGAGTAGTACTTGGGAAAAACTTTTTCCTCCATTTTTGTCGAATGACACCTCATTTCAAAGATTTTTAGTGCTGAACACGATAGAAAAAACATTGAAATTTGGTTATGAAAACTCAGTGCCCTAAACACATCTATCCACGATCCAATCTTATTCCATGAAGTGGAAAAAATGAGCACTTTTAACAAGACTTAACAATGAGTTTCTAACAATAGGTAAGCATTTTTGCCGTGAGGATTTTTCACCAGCGAACTGCCACGGAGAAATGTGGTTTTGGTCACCCAGCTAATGCCCGATGTTCAGCTCTGGTGGATCATACGCGCCAATAACTAATGTAGGCATACATGTCTTCCAATAAATATACTTTCTCAGATTAAAGCAATATTCTGCAATATAAAGCAATATTATCTTATTTTCGTTTTGTTCCATTTTTTAAAATCATTAAGCCAAAATAATCGTCAATTATGGGACGTGCACTGGCTGCTCCGATGATCTGCATATGTTGACTCTCGTGTAATGTCCGTTTCAGTTTTCTCTACGTAGAACATAGAACATTCTTTGCACATGAACGCACAAGAAAATAGATGTTTGAAATTCTGCTGACTCTTTGCAGCTATTGGGCGAATATTACCTACTGCCGAACTGATCTATGAGCAATTTCGGAAACACTCTTGTGGCACAGTTGGATAAGCTTAAAGGAGCGAGTATAGATATCTTAAAATGTTGTTCGTCTTCTCAACGGTGACAGTGAACGTTGTTGTAAACGGGTCATTATACTTTTATTTTTGTATATTGTTTGCGTTTGATACTCCAGAGCAAAACATCGCGCATTAACTGGGTAACCATGACAAATTGAAAATCTCTTCTTATGTCAACACTTCCCTCGTTCTTTGAAAAAGGCTAAAACCCAATATAGAAATTCTTTTGTGTCATAGGTAAATTATCTTTCTGAAAACGTGTGTTTATGCATGCTCTTGTACAGCTACTTCATTTTATTGAATAAAACCTAAAAATACCAAAAGAAAACTCGTGTTTTCCTCATAACAATTAGTTGTACCAACGTTTACATTTCCTTTAGTTGTAGCAAAGGATGCACCTTTATTACAAGTATTTGCTATAAATCAGGCAGTCGAAACTATTTTTTTTTTTTTTTTTTTTAAACTATCCATGACATAATTTCAGTATCTTAACTTATGTCTGCATACATTGTGGACTATTTCTTATTTTAATTCCGATTCCACTCGAATGTTTAATGTAGCCTATCAGCAATGACAATGTCTACACACTCACAGTTGGACGTCAGTAGGCTTAAAAATGGTAGCTTACTTACACTTTGACGTCTGTCTTACCATGGGTGCTTACGGTGCTCCCGTCCAACTCTAGGGTCTCGGTTCTGAATGGACGATTCAGTGGACAGAATCTTGAGCAGTAGCAGAAGGTGCTAAGCAACGTCTTTCGGAAGTTGCTTCCAAACACAACGTAGGTCAATATGTTCGAGGAGGAGTTGATTGCTTGGAATAGAACAATAAAGGGCGCCAGCATTCCTATATTGAATCCAAGATGCGAACTGGAAAGCTCCAGAATTCGGATGATAGCAGCCAACACTTCCACCAAGTTGCAGACCAAGAACTCAATAACAACGTACACAAGCATTCTCGTCACCTTGTTTTCTTCCGTTTGAGAAGATGTCATTGTCATTCGCCGCTTCTCCATTTTCTTCATCTGCAACAAATTTTATTGTAAGGGAATTAAATTACGTGAGAGTGGTGCTGATTATAATTGCTTTACTACTTCAATCGACAGTAACTAACGATTCTGGTACAGGGGAATTTAATCAATGAAATTCAATCCTACGCAAGCCCTGGAAGATATCAGATTTGGTACAGATTGTGCATCAAGCAGTTCAGGATTTTTCCTACTGTCGTCTTTCACAGAACCATATCAAAAACCAGCATTGACAAATCTCAATTTTTTTAAGGATATCAAAAATGACAATTTTGCGCATTGCGCACGCGCGCAAACGTGTGCCATTGACATCAACTTCGTTATCATAAATGGGAACCCCCATTTTTTATTGCAGATTTGAATTCTACGTAAAATTTTGTAATCCGTTTTGAGGCATTCTGAAACGATTCCTGAAGTTTGTGCTCTTTCTTAAGTCGATTCCAGACGATAACTGTCCTTAGGATTGAGATAAAAATTCCGTTCTTGCGTCAAAAAATCAAGCTTTCCAAACGAATGATTGAGCTCGTTAGCAAACGCTTTTTGAGCGCAATAAATTGGTAAAATAAAAAAATATCCTGAAAAAAATCATTGAAAAAGTATCAAAATTGATAAATCAATAATTTTCAGCAAATGTTGCTCAAATAAAGTTTATCGAATTGATATAGAATAGAATATTGTCAAATTTACCATTATGTAATTTACCATTATACCATTTACAAAATTATGCTGAAACATGTACATGGATTTCATAAAAGATTGCTGTACTATCAATAAAAACTTTATAAAAAAGTAAAAATCCAAAATTTCTGTTTGAATAGCAGATTACGTACTATTTAGAATACGGTTTAGCTATAAAATTTATAGTTAACATTTTCTTTTCGCTCAAAAATCCCACATTTCAATACAATGCAACATAATATAATACAATAACTTACGAAAATTCACTTATCTTATCATACTGCATGACTGGAACTTTATTCAATTAGTTCTGACAGATGCTACTGCTTAAATAATCAAGAAAGTTATTTTACTGTGCTATTTAGGTGAAGCCATAAGGACACTGAATTTTCTTCAAAAACTAACATTTTTACATTAAAACGTAATTTTCTCCCTTCAAACTGCACATCAAAATAAAACATAACCACACCGTTGGAAAATCGAGGTTTTGAGAAGCTTTTTCCTATTATGGAAATGGAAAAAATTGCTTTCATTGGTTGTACAGCCATTTAAATCAATGCAGTGATTTCAAAAATCTGCGAAAATTTTCATTTCAGATCTACCAATATTTCCCCCAATGATTGAGCTTGAAACTTCAAAAACGTTTAATATTCTGGAAGGAAATTCAACGGTATTTTCCACGATGAGCTGACTTGTGATTTTATTTTGAACCTGAGGGATGTAATGACCATTTTTATGCCATGAATCTTATAAGTGAAGTTACTCGAAAAATATCTACGAAGAAATTATTGTTGAAAATCAGTTTTAGATCCCACGAAAGTCCTCGACTTAAAATAATAACCAATATAACTTCAAGGTACATATGTACATAATTACCTATATGCTACAAATAACAAAGATTTATGAGCAAAAGAGACTATCTTGATGCGGCAAGTGTAGTTTAAATGTTTGTAAATTATGTATAGAAGTAGGTTTAAATTTTTCTATCATATGGAATCCTTTACCTTGATATAAATGAGTGTGTTGAGTATAGAGATGCATATAAATGGCAGAATTAAGTTGATGACCAGGTAAACCCATGAGAAGTGAATGTCGTAGATGGTGCGGAGCACCGATGATTGAGCGTAGAGCTCAGTTGGTGTAATTTCATATGCTGTTATCTCACCGTTCTTATCTATTTCAGCTGATACCGTCAACATGAAGAAGAAAGGAAGGTTATACAGGATGGAGGCGATGATGATGGCCAACGCATACTTGCAGGCCCTGCTGTAGTTGCAAATTTGTCGAACTCTGAATGGATAACACACAGCAATGTAACGCTCTAAAGTGATAGCCAGCGTCAGATATTTTGAGGCGGTCATAGCTATGAGATACACTGGATGGAGCCAGACTACGATGAATGGCCTGATGAAAAGGAACATGTAGGATATCGCAGTTGACTCGTGATAATAGATGTACAACACTGAGATGTACAGCGATGTATCTCCCGTCAACAAAATCAGCAGATCACAAGCAGCAAGAGCCGTGAGAAGGATCGAGGATGAGGAATTCATGTTTGGTTTAGTCCAAATAACTATTGACACTAAGTTCCCTAGGACCCCGAACAGGCTCAGCATACCATTCACGCTGAACATAATCAGCACAGTGCGAGATCCAAACCCAAATATGTTTTTAATCTCGGTTTCAAATTCCATGTTGTAGGTATCTTTCTACTAGGAAATAGAATAGAATGAAATAGAAGTTATTTACATGATATACCTATATGATCAGTACAGATACGAAATTTAAAAGTGAGCACGATACCTACTGATAATGTCTTGGACACTGATAGCGGGTCTATATTTGCTAAACGATAGGCTTGGTCTGTATTGCTATTAGGAAAGAGGCAGTTGCCATCCTGTCATTCTTTACATTCTCCAATTCGTGAGGCCATTTTTGAAATATAGTATAAATGCAATCGTAGTAGTAGTAGTAGTAGTATACAATATAGTATAATGTATTTTTTTTTTTTTTTTAATAGTATAAATTGAAGTATATTCCTAGCATAAATGCAGCTCCTACCTCAGAGACAGATAAATAACTTACTAATGTCCAAGAATTCATATCTGATTACGATGACATAGAATTACGTTCAAAATCTTCACTTTTGCTTCCTCGTTACCAAAGGTTTGTGTTCGTTATTGAAGTCGAAAAAATGTATGTCCCCCTAAATCAAAATTTCTACTTGCTTTTTGTGTTTCAGAGTTTGCTGATCGATTTTGGTTCCGTTTCTGTCTGTTTGTCTGTATGATGTCTGTCTGTCTGTCTCTTTGTGGTTAGTACTTGCCACGCCCAAAACTACACCAAGTTTCCGTCCGATCCCGATGAAACTTCCAGGGATTGTGCAGATTAGCTTTTAGAAGGTCCCCTATCGACAGTAGCCTATGCGTATGCGCAAACGTCAATTTCTCATAACGTCGATTTCTCATAATTTGTTGGTCTGATTTCGTTCAAACTCGGTAAGTTATCAGGTAGTTGTTTGAGAAAAATACCCTATACATTATATTGCGATTGATAGAGTAATAACCATTGCGCGCGCGCAGAACTAAAATTGGTTGGCACAGAAAAATCTCCGAGTCTAATGGACCGATTTTTATTAAATTCTCAAGGATTGTGTGGTTTAGCTCTTAGACGTTCCCCTATAAATGTCATTGCCGTTGGATTAATAGTAGTCTGTGCACGTTTCCTTTACAATATTATCTTATAACGTCGACTTATCGGACCTTTCGACTCGTACTTTGTTCTTGAACTAATTCTATACGTCCATGTTATAATATGTGAGGAAGCTTCATTGCCCTCCCAACTTGGCAGACTTTTTTCCATTGAACGTCTTAAAATGAGTTTCTCGTAGTTCTGCATGGAATTGTTCTGTGGTATTTTCATGAGAGATTTAAGGTTTCTGTGAATGGTATAAATAATAAACTGAGGGCTATCAGCCAACAATTTAAGTCTAGGTCTGTGGGCAATTACATTTTCTGCTGCTACGCAGGCATAAACTGAGTTAAAAATATGTTTAGATGTTTATTTCAAATATCAAATTTCAAGTTCAAGCAATATCACATTTAAATTCACTGAAGTGGTTCTACGTTATAATGATAAAATTATTTTGACTATAATTTTTTGCCGTGCATGGATTTTATTTATTTATTATTAATATTATTTTTAATTTTTAATGTTTATTTATTTATTTTTTATGTTTATTTATTTATTTTTCTTTCCTAATGTGGAATGAGTAAGTACCTCCCCAAGCAATAGTTCCTCAATGTGGTACTGATTGTAGCATGCTGTACTACACAAATTTAATTTTGTCTTTTGGTAATACATTATTTGTTATAGGAGATACATACAAATTTTTAGAGCTTATCGTACGAATAATCAATGTTCGGTTTCCAGATTACTTTATCATCCAAGATGAGACCAAGGCACTCGTGATGCGTTACCCGATCAATTTCTTCGTACGGACAGTTCGATCTCAAGTCACAAGAATGCAGTTTTAGATTTAAGTAAAATAAATAAATTGTGGACTGCCGGCACATCAGGATGATAAGATTTCAACTCAAGCTCAACAACTTTCTCAATGAAAGGGCAGGGTAGTAGGGGTTGAGGGTGAAAGAAAGTGAAAAGTCTTCTATGGAGAGTTGGAAAAGGAGACACCTACCTACCATAATGAATGGCAATTAATGGAGGCGAATTTTTGCAAAAATTAAGCTGTTTCAATGGCCGCAAAAATTTAAAAATCTTTATTTTCGAATATACATTTTTTTTTTTTTTTTTTCATTGAAATCCGTTTTGAAGCATCTGTAACGATCCCCCTGAACAATGTGACGTCACCAGTGCATGGAGCTTTGAAAAATCATAGAAAAAACTACTCACTGTTGTAGAGTGTGGATGGGGCGAATTTCTTAGAGTATAATCTATTTTCTTTTAAAAGTATAATACTTGGGTAACTCTCATGATTGCAACTTACCAAATAAACAGTTGGCTGTCCACAGCAACGAAAAACTGGTCAGTTATGTGGCTATATCTTCTTATTTATGAGTTCGTCGCCTAGCTAAATCCGTCATGGTTTTTCTAATGATAATAAGGCAGAATATAAACAAGTGATAAAGATGGAGAGAACCCTGCTCGATTCAAAGCTGATGACTACTAATTACTTGTAAACGAATTATAGTCACCAGAATAATATAGAACAAGTGAGTCACTAATATTGTACCAAGACCATAAAATTACAATTTTCTCAATACAGCAGTTGAGAAACAACGTCTGCTAAGTTGGCTGGGCAGTGCAGCTTCCACGCTTATTATGAGATGGATTTATAGAATTAGTTTAAGAACAAAGTAAGAATCCTAATGATCGAATACGAAATAGAACAGTAATATATAAACGTGTTATATAAGGCGATGTAATTGGTAGGATATTGTGTGAAGGTTTACCCACTCAATCCATGAAAATTTAGTCAAAATCAGTCCATTAGTCACTGTTTGTCAACGAAGAATAGTTTTGCGCATGTGCAGTAGTTTTTCCTCAATCAATCGTGATAAAATAGGTACATAGGGTATCATCCTGGACATATACCCTACAAACTCGGGAAATCCGGGATATATACGTCCTTATTTCAACAAAATCAGACCAATAGATTATGAAAAATCGACGTTACAGAACATCAAATACTTGAATCAACGTCGTAAAATAGTCGATAAAATCGTAAAAATCTGTTAAGAAGGCAGTAAATAAACAAATTATAGACATGGAGAGAGCCCTGCTCGTACAATAGTCGAAAAAAAAAATCATCATAATCGATTAAGGAAAACATGAATAGTAGGTTTTACTTCCACCTCTATCACTCCCCTTCACAAAAATCCGTAATCATGATGAAATCTCCGATTTGTAACATATCTGAACCGAAAGATCACGAAAAAAGGAAGTACAATCATCGATTCATAAAAGCTAAATTATTTGTTTGAATCAGCCGTGAAATATATATTATTCAAATAAATTAGGGCCAGCAAAAATGCAGAATAATTATGGTGGGAAGAGCAAAGATTAAGGGTTGTACATAGTTTTTTTTTTTTTTTTTTTTCAACTTTTATTAATTGCACCAAGTAATTCAATTTATTAGCAACAATTCTTTGGCAATAATCAGTCTCTCAAAGAGGACTGTGATATATAACTCATCTGTTTACTATTTTCAACAATTTAGAGTCTTTTGACGCACAAGATTCAGGAGCACATAATTCACTGAACTAAAGTTTCTCTACTCCCTTTTGCCATAGATCGTTGGGTTTTAGCCTTTTTAGTCGCCTGAGTAGATCATCAACCTCCTGTACCTAACTGAACAACTTCTTCGTTGATATGACCTTGGAGCCCCTGATGATTAGTTTGGACCTTGATGACTTCATCTATAGTTGGGATTCTACATCCTTATGGATGTAGTTATTGGATGAGTACCAGCACGCATCAACGCATGACCGTAGCACTTTGTTCTAGAATCACTGAACAAGTTTTTGCTTTCCACGATGTCCCCTGCTCGGCCGCGCCCGTGAACGTAAACCTTGGGACAACACTAAATGGATGCTAACCCGAACTCCAAACTCTGAGGTCACGAGACCTATCTGCGCGGCGTTTTATCATAACCTGACACATTCATCACAATCCCAATAAAACAAATAGAATAAAAATTATAACTAGCCAAATGATGCTCCTCTATCACAATTATGATTGCAGAAGTTATTATAAACTCCTATTAGTTATAATTGTTAGTAATTGGGAACTGTTTAGAAGTTCTGTCTTACTAGAACCTCTACTGTATTCATTTATAAAGTTACATTTCGTTGGGTTGGCATCTTAACTTCAGATTGAGAATCATGTAAGGTACTCTTGAACCAAGATGGTTAAGTATGAATCTACTGTATAATTCACCATTGTCTTGTACATTATATTTATATTTATTATCTACCATTGTAAAACATGGTCATGCATAATTTCTACTAACTAAGTATTTTACTTTTGTGACGTCAGATAGCCTGCATACGCGATCCGTCAGTCGTTACCCGCAAACATCAGCGGACAGCTGAGTCGGAGGGGGCAAAAGGGAAACGAGAAGGAGCGGGAGATGCAGGGGGGGGGGATTAAGAGCGGCCGTCCATCCCTCCCACTCAATTGCCTCCTGACTATCAGACATCAAGGTACGATACCTCATCAGTTTAATTACGCATGTATGATACGATTGAGTATTCTAGATACCTATCTTATTATCCTCTCTTGCGAATCCTTTACCTGATCCTCCATCCAAAATACCTGTGGTGTTTTTTCTATTCGAGCTGTAAAACTAACTATTGGTAAATTCCTCTCAGGTTAGTGAGATAGATCCCTTGGAATCTTTGGGGCACCACTTACATCTTCGAATAAAACATCAAAGTAATCCCCTTTAATCTGTGTACTCACTTTGTCACCTTATTCCTGATACATACACCTATACATATAAAATATAGAGTTATCACAGTAAGGAGTAGTTGCATAGCAAAATTCAATACAACAGGCCTTCAGTCCTTGTTACCCTTTCCAGGGACTAGGAATGGTTAGTAACAGTTGCCTCAAGTTACATACAAACCAGGCAGCTAGGTGGACATTTTCTATTAAATTTTTCTTCTATAGCTTTGTCTGATGACTTGATTATTTTTTGGACGAAGAGGTATTTCATAATTGTTTGTTTTACCATTAGACTCCTCCAAGGTTGAGTATCCCGGCTTTGGAAGCCCTTATCAGAGTAAATTCACTAAGGTTATAATTTGTGTACTTATAAGTTGCCGAAGGCCGTGGGGGCAGCGACGAATGGACCTTCGAGTTTGCGGTCCGCCTTCATTTGTTTTCGAACCGGGAGCCGATTCGTGTTAGTTCGTTTTTCAGTTATCATCGGATCAGCTGAGATCGCCTTACGGTCAGCTTCCGTAAAATGCAAAAACTCTCTAATATCGCAACTGACATCGCTGATTTCGCTACAATTGTGCGCCAAAGGGCATGAGGGATAACCTTATTACTAAGACAGATTGTATGAATTTGGTTTGACGGTTAGTAAAATCAACATCAACATCTTGATTCCACGCTTAATAAATTGTCTAGTCATGGAGATTATTGATTGGTCTTCCAAATTTTGAGGTCCTATAATAAATTTCATATTTGAAGGATTAATGAGGGCCAGCGGAAATGCAGAATAGTTACAGTCGAGTGATCAAAGATAGGGCAGCTGTACCTACATGGTGGACAAGACATAAGGGCCTTTCTGTTCCTAATTTTTTTGTTTTTTTAAATTAATCTTCAGCGTTTTTCCAAGGAACTGGGGCTTCTTCAGGGAGATGAAAATTAAATTCAAAATATCAAATTCAAAATTGTGAAATATCTACTTACAGTTCTTTTTTTGTGTAATAAAAAATCGATTTTAAATTTAGAAACGTTGGAGATTAATTTAAAAAACCAATATAAGGAAAGAAAGGCCTTTTTTAGTAAGGTCTTGTTATAATTTGAACTATCCGAATAAAAAAACGTTGCTTAGTGGATAAGGTGTGAAATTAGGAATTAATTTTGAGGAATTTGATTGAGCTGTGGAAATTTAATGAGTTTGTTCCACAATAAAAGCAAATGTGTAGGAAATTCAGCCATGGTAAGTGCATTCAAGCTGAATAATAAATGAAATCCTGAAAGAATGGAAAAAAATTGTTAGTATAGCAGAATACTGTTTAGGAAAAAAATGATACTTTTTTTGCCATAAACTAATCTTTTTCGCTCATGGCCAAATTTAAAATTCTGAGTTTAACATAAATATAGTTTGATAATTCACGAAAATTTGCTCATACAGTCATGCTGCAGGATAGGAACTTTTCGTTTAGTTTTATCTTAATGTATACCTAAGATAAGTACGTTATTTTACGTGTGTTGGCAACTGACATTTGAGACCGGTTTTTCGCTCGGGACTCCTAGTGAAATGCAGCAAGTCTCTCCCCGGAGTCGAAGCCGGAGCTCGGGGCTGACCCAGGTAAACATAATTACACGGAAGAGTTGAGAAATCGCCTTTAAAGAATCCCATTTCCTCGGCTGGAGAGGTGCAACGGGCGAGGGGAGATGAGAGAAGCTCATTCCCCAGCCTCCATCCATCAGCTGGACGCCGCCACGTAAGACGAGGAGCCTTAATTCCCAACTCTGAGGCCTCGTCTTCTACGATCCCACTCGACCCCTCGCTGCGCCATCGGATTGCACGAGAGAAACGTTCGTTTCGAAGATGAAGAAAACGCAATAGAACGCCCGTACGTTCCGCAAAACAGCTCCATCGGTCGGATCAAAAAAAAAAAAAAAGTTCCAGTCATGCAGCATGAGTCGCCGTATGAGCGGATTTTCGTGAATTATCGTATTATATTACGTTACTCAGTTTTGAAATCTGAATTCCAAAGAAATGGTCAAGTACCAATTTTTTTAGCAACAAAATCTCTTTGTAAGTAACATCCAACTAAGCAGAAAATATTTTAGATTTTTGGCATTTTTCCCGTTTTTTTTTTTTTTTTTTTTTTTTTTTTTTTTTTTTTTTTTTTTTTTTTTTTTTTTTTTTAACACAGAATGTGTTTTTACGGAGGGTTATTTGGTTTGAAAATGTCTGTCCAGTAAGATCCCCCCGAACCCCACCCGTCGTGTCTATGCACGGCCAAACGGCTGAGTGGGGGGAGTGTACGAGTGGGGGGCTTCTTGGGATTTTTTCTTATGAATTTAAAATTTTCTAATCCCACCCGAACCATGGGCCATAGAGTGGAAGGGGGGGGGTTGAAGTAACGGTTAATGTGCGCTTTTTGGACTTCCCCGCTTCCTGTACCCCTCTAAACGGCCGTTGAAAATTCCGGAAAAATACCGGTTTCGTAGGTTTTTCTACGAGGAAGACGACGGCGCGATCGGATCGCAAAAAAAGTATCGGGAAATGCGTCAAAAAATGCAAGAGTACGGACCCGTTTTCTCGAAAAGTCCGACGAAAAACTTGGTTTTTTCTGATTAAAATATACCCCATAAAGGTACGTTTTTTTGGAACGGTTTTCGCGGGCGAAATAAAGGTTTGGGTCCGCCGAATCTGAATCCGAAATCGGATATCGAAAAAAGTGACGGGAAGTCGGTCAAATTGCGAGGGGAAGCGAGGCGAAGCGATTAAAGTGACGTGGAGGCGAGCAAAGCGAGCCGGAGCGGCTAGTATGTTGATAATGGTGAGTGGAAACGCTGCTCAAGTTTAGTGCACTCTACGGACTGGGCAATCAGTACCTACTCACCTAGCCCTGCGACCCATCATTCACGCGAGTGTTTGTATAAATGAAAATACATAATATAATATATTATTCATATAATATAATACATAGTGGCAAGCATTATTATTATAAATAAGCCGGTTGGTAAGAAAGACCAGTACGTACTGCTCACATTTCATTGACAGTTAGTATTCAGACGTTAGTTAGAGTGTTTGTAATCTTTATGATTATTTGACTAATTCATCAGGAAGTGGGTGTTTTCTTGTTTAAAGATCTCGTTTGAAGAAGAAAAAATCACTACTTCTATTAATAACAATTTTCCAATCGGACTGATGTTTTGATACTTTAAAAATGTACCTATTGTGATTAAGTAGGGTAATGTAGCCCGTTCTAGTTCAGAAACTCAAAAATTTACCTACCTATATTGCTGAATTGCTGCTATTGTATTGTTGAAATCCATCCACTATTGAAAAATTCATTCAGGCTCTTGTTATTAATAGTTCGAGTCTTAAAACCAGTTAGTTTGTCCAAGTTCAATAAACTTACTCCTCGAGGTGAAATGCAATGTTTTGAGTTTTACCTTAAATTCAGCTGAATACAATTCGCACAAAACATTTACTTTTTACATGTTTAGAGTTCAATTCATAATTCATCTTTTTTACATGCTAATAAAGTTTATTTAAGTTTCAAGGGAAGATATTGAGGAACTCATTTCGATATTTAATTACTTACCTGAATTTATTTCATTGATGTAATCGATTACCTATGACCTATTGAGGTAAGGTTTCCAAATCTCAACTGGAATTCTCTTTGACGAATATAAAATTTCATTGATATTCGACGTGCTAGAATCCCTACAGATCCTCTTTGCTACGATCCAAGGCGCTGGATTCCAAGAACGCAGAATGAACTTCGGCCGAACTTACCAGAATGCCACCAGCCCTCCGGGGAATCCCCGAAATACACATTCTGTGTTTCATTGGTTTGATCCTTGATCCTAACATTAACAATCCGGGGGTCTGGGGGTGTCCCCTTTTTTTTTTTTTTTTTTTTTTTTTTTTTTTTTTTTTTTTTTTTAAGCAAATACATCGACGAAATATAAGTACGCTTCTTTTTACATTACAGTTTTAGTGTTCTAAATCATCGTTGATAAATTCATTTTGACTGAAATACTTCTAAAAAAAAAACATAAATTTCACAATTTTTCATGTGGTCAAAAAGTTCTGACCAGCAAACTCGATGATGAAAGATAACTATGGCAATATTCCAGATACAGGATAGAATCCGAAAATCAAGGATATATACTAATCCCACTATAGAAATAGAAAACTGTTGCATGTTTAGTAGTACAAACTCGTCCTTTCATTCGGAAAGCTTGATTTCTTGGCTCAAGAACGGATTTTTTATCTCAGTCCTATGGAAATCATCCCATCGTCTAGAACGAAACATAACTTGTACACACACGGGCTTGTGTGCTGGTATGTGTGAGTTTGCGTGAGAACGAGTGTGCGTGCGTGTGTGTAACTTTAAAGCATAGGATTAGTTTCAAAATTCCTCAAAGAGGATTTCATTGAAGAAATTTTTCGAAAATTTGATTTTGAAATTTTAAAAACCATTGGAATGGCTTCAAATCTAAAAAAATTGCAAAAAAATTAGCATCTATACATCATTTTTACTGCTTAATTCGATTGGAAAATGTACTGTGCTAAAAAATTCCCAAAAAATATCATGAAAGTTGAATGGAAACTATAGAAGTAATGCTTGTTACAAGGACTTCACAATCGCTCGTGCGATAGTGATTGCTATTGTCAACTAGATTCATTAATAACATCCCTAAATTTGCTTTTAAGAACTCCTCCTGCATTTGAACGAAATCGGATTTTGGAGATCGTGAAAATCAAGGTTTTGGGAAATTTACGGTTTTGGATTTCCATCCAGGAGGACAAAAGATTATCCTTAGGGATCCACGAGTTTGACTTCACAGAGCATGTGCTCTTGAAGGAGTTGATGTTTTTAAGGTTACAAGGTCGAAAACACAAAAACACATCTTAAGTCTGAAAATACACGGAAATGAAGCCTTTTAGAAAACATGGGGAGAAGAATTGAACGTTTGCTTCCGTTCGACGTCACCACGTGGTAGGTACTCGATATATTCACTTATCCTAGCACCAACAAGTTTCATAGTATGGAACTTTTCATCAGTTGAGATTTTGTTTTATAAAAAAGGCGATAGGATTCAGACTTTAGTTAGCGAAAGCAATAACATGGGTAAAAGTAACATGATTGTGAATAGTTACAATCAGACTTCATTGGATTGACTAAAAGAGCATTATCATCCGAAACTGATTTTTATCTTCGACATTTTTTTTTTTTTTTAATGGATTTTTTTGTTGGATGCATATAAAATGTGCAATGCGGAATTATTATAATCTATTCCCCTTTCTAACTCTTATATTCATACTATATTTCAAAGCTATATCATGCGAGGGGTTTCTAAAAGCAATCGTTTCCCGGGGCTTAGCAGAACGACTGAAGGGAGCGGCAATTGAGACTTTTCCCGCTTCGAAATTGAATTCGATTAAACCGAATTTACGGTTTTCATAATCCTCGAGTTTAACTGTCTGAAACTCCGTTAGGGGTTATGACAGTATAATGCACAACATATTGGGCCCTTTAAACCTCGGTTTCGGATCGACTGGGGGCTGGGAAAGCGCGACTACCCCCGGCTTCCCGCGATATAAATGGCTTCCAGGGGTTGCTAGACAGAAGGTGGCACATGGGGCGCCCTTGATGAACGCCAAACCCCGCCGCTCCCGTCAAGCCAGTTCTCCATTAAATCATAACTAAGCTCTAATTAATTATTACCTTTTGTAATACCATCTCCCCCACCCCACCTCCTACTCTATATATATATTTCTCGCTCCT
>CM061044.1:82699659-82702159 GCA_030762985.1 Adelphocoris suturalis
TGTGTGTGTGTGTGTGTGTGTGTGTGTGTGTGTGTGTGTGTGTGTGTGTGTGTGTGTGTGTGTGTGTGTGTGTGTGTGTGTGTGTGTGTGTGTGTGTGTGTGTGTGTGTGTGTGTGTGTGTGTGTGTGTGTGTGTGTGTGTGTGTGTGTGTGTGTGTGTGTGTGTGTGTGTGTGTGTGTGTGTGTGTGTGTGTGTGTGTGTGTGTGTGTGTGTGTGTGTGTGTGTGTGTGTGTGTGTGTGTGTGTGTGTGTGTGTGTGTGTGTGTGTGTGTGTGTGTGTGTGTGTGTGTGTGTGTGTGTGTGTGTGTGTTTTTTTTTTTTTTTTTTTTTTTTTCAAGTTTTCCTTGCACTAGTAACCCTAGCACGAGGGAATTTATTCGGGCCTGCTCCCCAATAGATTACAGGCGTATGGATAATTAAACACAACAGTACAATCAAAACATTACATGAACAGCAGGTACTGCAATAATATTATAAGTATGATTTTATATTTACAATTACATAATTCTGGTCCTGACGAGGTCCTCACTTCAAAATACAAAACCTAATCACACTTTTACAACAACTCCATATCCATGGAGTTCAAAAATATAATAACGTCCTGCAGATGTTCCAAAACTAAATCTTTCATTGACATTGGCCACATTCCATTTCCCAAAACACACCTACGCTCCAAACGAGACCGCTGCCGCTCAAAATGTCCACAACGAAGCAGGAGGTGCTGCCAATCCTGCACTTCACCCGAACACGAGCATGAAGCATCATCAGCCAGGTTGAATCGATGCAGGTACTCCCGAACTCTTCCATGCCCTGTTAATAAAAGGGTCAGTCTCCATGATATGGGAAGATCGACACGTAGGCGATCTCCAATCGTTGGAAAGAAGGCCCTTGTTCTTCTGCCGTCTGCTGTTCCTCTCCACATCTGATCCCATAGCTGGATGCTAGTATCCCTGCAATCTCGCTTCACTCTAGATTTGGGTACAAGGGAGTAGGCAATCGGAAGGTCACCGCTCATAGCTGCATCCTTTGCACTGGAGTCCGCCTCCTCATTCCCTGCAGTTCCAACGTGCGCTCGAGTATACTTCACCCCTACCTTCCATCCTCCTTCCTCCCTAAGCTGGAATATGAGCTTCCTTATTTGCTCGATTAACGGCAGATGATTCCCGTGATCCGCCAGCATGTCCAAGGAAACCCGACTGTCCGTGTAGACTACTGCCTCCCGGTTCGACACCCTCACCACCTGCCGCGACAGCCACTCTAGGGCCCTTAAAATCGCCAGTGCCTCAGCTTGGTTGTTAGAACACAACTCACCGAGTCTGAAAAGCTGCCTGAAAATAGGGTCGCCATGCCTGCCATAGACAACAAAAGCACAGCCGACCCTGCCATCACCCATATGACTGCCGTCTGTATAAATGACAAAGGCCTGATCTGTATCCTCTCCCAGCTGTACATCAGCATCAGCTACTGTCGCCGGATGTGGCCATCTTTCAGGGGGCAGGGGTTTCTCCACTGTACTAACAGACAAACCCTGGTGAATGTCAACCATCTCCCTCGCCTCAATATCGATGGGCTTCATCCCGGAAACTACACAACAAGCGTGGAAGGAAATCGTTTTAACTCCCCTGATCATCCGGAGCAGCATCAGTCGCTGAACTCTACGTAGGGTATCTATGTTGCGGCGAATTTCCAGTGCCTCTCCCCATATGGGGACCGCATAGGTGATGATTGGGACAATAGCTCCCCTATAGATGACACCCAAGGCCTCTGACCCCAGGCCCCAGTACATTTTGGCTGCCCGCGACAAGGTGTTAATAAGCTGTGATGCCTTACCACACACAAATTTTATATGGCCGGTCCAACGCATGGCACCATCAAACATAACCCCCAAGTACTTGAGTTGTTCAACAAACTGAAGTTTCACACCGAGTGTGTGTGTGTGTGTGTGTGTGTGTGTGTGTGTGTGTGTGTGTGTGTGTGTGTGTGTGTGTGTGTGTGTGTGTGTGTGTGTGTGTGTGTGTGTGTGTGTGTGTGTGTGTGTGTGTGTGTGTGTGTGTGTGTGTGTGTGTGTGTGTGTGTGTGTGTGTGTGTGTGTGTGTGTGTGTGTGTGTGTGTGTGTGTGTGTGTGTGTGTGTGTGTGTGTGTGTGTGTGTGTGTGTGTGTGTGTGTGTGTGTGTGTGTGTGTGTGTGTGTGTGTGTGTGTGTGTGTGTGTGTGTGTGTGTGTGTGTGTGTGTGTGTGTGTGTGTGTGTGTGTGTGTGTGTGTGTGTGTGTGTGTGTGTGTGTGTGTGTGTGTGTGTGTGTGTGTGTGTGTGTGTGTGTGTGTGTGTGTGTGTGTGTGTGTGTGTGTGTGTGTGTGTGTGTGTGTGTGGGGCACTTCCTTTCATCCTATTCTTCCTCCTCGTCCTGAAACTTCCCATATCCCTAGAGCCGGCGTCTGGTAAACCTGGGCGTCCTCCCCACTTTTTAATTTTATTTGTTTATTTTTCAATTTAATGGTGTGCT
>CM061044.1:82709659-82812159 GCA_030762985.1 Adelphocoris suturalis
CGGCTTATTTATAATATTTATAATAATATTATAATAATGCTTGCCACTATGTATTATATTATATGAATATTATATTATATTCTATATTTTCATTTATACACACTCGCGCGAATGATGGGTCGCAGGGCTACGTGAGTTGGTACTGATTGCCCAGTCCGTAGAGAACACTTGAGCAGCGTTTCCACTCACCATTATCAACATACTAGGCTCGGCTCGCTTCACACGCCTGCACGTCACTTTAATCGCTTCGCCTCGCTTCCCCTCGCAATTTGACCGATTTCCCGTCACTTTTTTCGATATCCGATTTCGGATTCAGATTCGTCGGGATCAAACCTTTATTTCGCCCGCGAAAACCGTTCCAAAAAAACGTAGGACCTTTATGGGGTATATTTTAATCGGAAAAACTCAAGTTTTTCGTCGGACTTTTCGAGAAAACGGGTCCGTACTCTTGCATTTTTTGACGCATTTCCCGATACTTTTTTCGTGATCTGATCGCGCCGTTGTCTTCCTCGTAGAAAAACCTACGAAACCAGTATTTTTCCGGAATTTTCAACAGCCGTTTAGAGGGGTACAGGAAGCGGGGAAGTCCAAAAAGCGCACATCAACCGTTACTTCGACCCCCCTACGGCCCATGGTTCGGGTGGGATTAGAAAATTTTAAATTCGCTTATGCCCCCTTTCGGAAAATCCCAAGAAGATCCCCCCACTCGTACACTCCCCCCACTCAGCCGTTTGGCCGTGCATAGACACGACAGATGGGTGGGGTTCGGGGGGATCTTACTGGACAGACATTTTCAAACCAAATAACCCTCCGTAAAAACACATTCTGTGTTAAAATTAAGTCATAATGATGAACTGTACGGACGTTATTAGCAAACTTCAATGCCTCCTGTAAAATGCCTCTATGGACCTGAGATGCAAACAGAGCAATCATTATTACGATTATTGTAAGTCATTCAAGTCATTAGTTGAATAACGAAAGCGCTTTTATTACGTTCAATCGAGCTCACTCATTAAAAAGAAGCTCTCATTAAAGACCAACTGCCACGTGTGCGTTGATATGGTCAGTTTCCTTCAACGGATCCGCTCCTTTTGTTTGGCTAACCTCTGTTTCCGATGTTATCGGCAAGCGAAGGAAAGCTGATCGTTTTCTGCTTCCTCCCTTCAGTCTTCTGCTGAGTTCCCCCTCCCAGGAAGTATCGGGTTACCTTTAATTCTCTGTACTATTCACCGCCATCCACTTCCGGAAGCGTAATCTGGCAGCCCGCTGTAAGCTTCTTAACTCTCGATCGCATAAGCATCTGATGAATAACAAGGCAGCAACAATACCCGGAGGCAGGAGAAACGTTTTGAGTGAGCCGATGCGTGATAGGATCAATATGGAGATTGGCGTTTGAATACGTAGGTACAGATTTCATGTGGAATCGTCGACTTAACTTACAACCTTCAGTATTGATTTCTTCTATTACGATTGTTCAGTATGGATCAGTGGTTAGGAAATTTTAATGAAACTTAAGTACAATGTTCAATATAATTTTGTACATAAATTTTCAACTGTTCTTCATTCTTTTTGAATTTTTCTTCGAAATACGTAGTAGAACTATTTTTGACTTCTAAGAAATCATAGTTAGAATTCTATACATACATATCGAAGAAGTTAATAAAAAAATAACACTATCTTGATGCCATAAAGTTACCTTATTGCTTAAAAATTAATTTAGAAATCGGATTTCTGAAAAAAGGTTTAGGAAAAAGGTCATTTTATTATTGTAAAAGCAGGGCATATTTGCTATGAAATGAGTTGTACGAATATAGTTTTAGAAAATAGAAACAGGTTTTCATTTTCCTTCAAAGTAACGCGGACACTGAATTGCTTCGAGAGATCAGAGGAGTGAGAAAGACTCTTCGGAGAACCTTACTCCTTCATCAGTGACAAGTATACCGCAATACACAACTGTCTATCTGTTTGCATAACATCTCGTTGGATCAGGCCTGTTATCCTAAGCATACTGACCTGCATGGCGTTCAGTGTTTGATGTACAGTGATTTTCATGGTCTATATGTACTAAGAACAAGAAGAAAAATATGGCGAAGTTTGGATCAATACTTATAGAAACATTTACACTCAAAATAATGCAAGCATTCGGAGATTACATTCATGCCTTCCTAGAAGAGTGTCATAGATTGATACGAAGGTAGGCATCTTTCAAGACATCATTGCAAAGCATAATTTTTGGTACTTTCTCCAATGTAAAGCATGATTTTTATTGGGAATTAACTCATGAAGAATGCTTGCATTTTTGTTCTAGGAAACTCTTATTTAATTTTATTTTATTTTATTTATTTGTTAATTTTCATTTTTATTGCGTTAATGTAAAAATAAAATGACATAAAAAGTTGATGAAAATTTTATACATTAATTGCTACAATTGTCAACAAGAAAATACAAGTAGTGGGAACTGGAGCGTCATAAAATCTAATGAATAATCAACATCCGGCATCCTGCCGACAATCGTTGGATGCAGTTGAAATAAACTAATTACCACATTTTAACTTACTCATTGAACCAGATGAAAATAAATCAATACCAAAATATAGTTAATTAGCTTACTAAATTCAAAATAAAGGTCACTTTGGTTGATTTAATACATGAAACAAAAATAATTCTTCGTGCATTTCTTATAGTTTAGCAAAGTCATAGGCGATGGAGTATACGTATAAGGCAAATTATTAAATAAACCAACACTCTAAATTAAATAAACCAACTAAGTCTCTTTGGAGTAGGGGTTGTTGTTCGTATTAGTTTCAGGGTTAGTTTGCCACCACTTCTTGTAACAATTTCAACCCTGACGATTTTTTATACATGCATTTTTTGTAGGTATAACTCACTGTTAACTTAGTAATTTCCAATACCTCGATTTAACTGTGGGATACCTAATAGGTAATTTACTTGTGGAATAGGTACATTATTTCTCATTAGAGCATATTTTACATTTACACATACTTTGTGTAACTTGTAACGAATGTAATTTGATTTTGGGAGAAAGAAGGTTCATATTTGACACAAAAATAGCGATCCCCTAACCAGCAACAAGAATAATCAATCGGGTCTAAATACTTAAAGATTGATTGTAAAATTTTCAAAAATTGTTAAAATTATGGTTTTTTTAAATATATATATATATATATCTGTCAAGTTGAGTGTGGCTCGGAGCTTCCGTTGAAATATTTCAAATAATCTTGAAAGAACCTATTCAGGGTATTTGAGGTTAGAGGAAGTAGTTCAATCGGCAATAAGAATGATGCTTGATTGACGTTACTGTTGCACTTACTACTACCGTTGATTCAGAAGCGACGGAGTTTTTCTACTATTGGCAACCTCTGAAAATTTCACGGAAATAGGATGGAAACTGGAGATTTTATGCATGTTACGAGGATTTGAGGCTCTCGCATGCGCAGCAGTTATTAATGATACGTTTGTAATGAAATTAATATAGGATGATCAAACCGTCATTTACGAATAACCCTTCACATTTGAGCGAGCTCAGACCTCTAGAACGTGAGAAAATAATGCTTGAAGGAATTTACGCGCATGAGTTTAGTGCAGTATTTATTTTCATGCAACGAAACTGATACGGCACTATTCGAATCCCAAATCGCAATATTTGCTGAAAATTTAATCAGAATCGGATGAGAACTTGAGAAGTTATGCCAGCTAAACGGATTTGCAGACACACTGCCTAACAAATTAACACACTGACAGACAAGAAACCAAAATTAATCAAAATGGTTCGAAACGTCAAAAGCGAGTGAAAATTTTGAATTTAGAGACCAACAATGTTAGATTTCTCGGTAATGAAACCGATTCTTCCAGTTTCGACCAATAGGGAGACTCGGAAGCAAAAAAAATTAGGTATGTCGGTTAAAAACCTATCGTTTAGTTTCTTTGCCCGCTGAAACACAGCACATAGCTCAAGCCGTTCTTCTGCTATGATGAGTTCTACGTTTTAAAACCTCTGTATCTAATGAAATTTTCGAATTACCCAATAAAATGTTTTTTTCTTACATATTTTTAATAAAGAAATCTATTGGAACCATTTCCAAAATTTTCTGACTCTCGAAACAGAGAAAATGGTCAATTTTAAATTGATGATTTATTGCCGATTTTCTATTTTATTTATTCTATTTTCTATTGCTGATTTTCGATTTTCTATTTATTAACGATTTAATAGAGAAAGTAGAGGTATTTATTTAATAAAAAATCGATAGTTTCTCTACTAAAAAAGTGCTCAAATTTCAAAAGAGTTCAACATGAACTAATTACGAAAAAAAAAGAAGAAAATACGCTCATGTGGTCGGGCTGCTAGATTGGATTTTAATTTAAATTCTCTAATCACGAATTAGGAATTATGTATTCAAATAATTGTGAAATTACATTTATTCTGTTGGTAATGAGGCGTTGTAAATCTTGAGGAATTTTTATGGGGTGGCCAGTGCACCTCCGTACCTCTTGATTGTTTTCAGGGAATCCCAGCGGAGATCCATCTAAGTTTCAGCACCGTAAGTCGATGAGGAAACAAATTAGTCTCATAGGTCCCACAGCCGATCAGAGACCCTCCATACTTTCTATTTATATTCTATATGCTCCATTTCTAATTTCAGAACCGTTGATTGACTAAGAAAAAAGTTAGCTTCACGAGTTCCTTGGCGAAACTCACTTTTGTAACCCATTTGCGTAATGCAATTTCGTGGTGGTTGAGCTGAAAGCTGATTTTGTCATCAATACACCTGCGTAGATATTGGCATCTACAAAGGGAAAATTAATGTAAATAAAGAAAACATTTACTTAGGCACTCACCGACTAAAAATTTATAAGATAAAATAAAATGCCTACAACGCTTCACTGGTCTATCCGAAGGTGACACGACTTATAATGAACTCGATTGCACGATATCTGAATTCCATTTAAATTATATCAGCCGACACGACCGTCGGATTTTATAAGGCAAGTTTTACTATATTCGCAACAGTTCGGATTGCCCTCACGTTGACTTTGTTCCTCCTGTTAAAGTAGTAGCCCTGAGGGAGGGCAAACAGAATAACGCGCAGCGTTTCATTCGATTCTTTGGGATGATATGATATCTATCAATGACAAAAAAAAAAAAAAAAACAAAAAAAAAAAAAAATTATAACTCATACCTTTAAAGTTTTCAAGATCTCGATTTTTTAATGTTTCAACCCTTAAATTCTACCCTTTAGGGTTGATTAAATTAGTTGCCGAGCTCCTTGGAGCAACTGATTAGATCCATTTTTCGGGTTTTTGATCCGAATTCCATTAACACTGGTCCTTTAGTATTGGAGAAGAGCTCTGAACGGTAGACAGCGGACGGTAGGATTTTTCTTTTTTTTTTTCGTTTTTGAAGGGGTTAAAAACTTTTTTCTTTGGTCAATTACAAAGGTTCAATATTTAACATAATAAACCAATACAATACCTAGTCAAATCTTTGGTCAATCAATTTAACTCTTGGAAACAATGATTTATGGTTTATTTGGATTTCTCTGATTCTGGCAAAGTTTAATTTATGTGTATGTTTTTTTGTACCAAAATATAAGGATGATATATGTACGTTATACCAAGTCGGTACCTCCTATTGCATTACATCAATCTCCAAAGGTAAAAGGAAAGTTTTTAACGTCCTCCAGACAGACATTTAAAGCCCTCCAAGCAAGTTGAAGAGCAAGAAAACTCGTTGCGAAGGACGAGGGGTAGTAAGTTAATTAGGAACCTAAAGGACGAAGTTCCTCCCACTCAGCTGCTGTGTCTCCGGGAAGAAACGGGGCGCGCAGAACACGAGTAGGCTTTCAGGGTGAGGGTCACGGGATCACACCCTGGGGCCCCTTCAGTCATCAGGAGACCGAACTTAATGCTGAAGGTTCACCTTACCCCAAACGTGCTGAGGCAAGCAGAGGAGCATTTCGCAAACTGTGTAATGAATGTGATAACATCCTAGGATCGTTATATAACACAGTCGGCCAACCCAACCAAACCTATCAACCTCCTCCTCATCCCCCCAAAACTGTAATTAAACTTGAAACGTACTTAAAATAGGTTGCAATTAAACTCATCTTCGGTAACATATACGAAATATATTACGAGTGCAACCTATTGGTTTCCCCATTCAAAATCATAAGATAAAGCTAAAATAATTTTTTTTTTAAATCTGCTGAGTTAGGTAGGCGTTATAGCTTTCTCACATATAGTAACATGGATGCATAGAAGTCGAAATGTTTGAATGCAAAACAGTATCTAATTCTTGTGATTCCAAGCCATTTTTTAAAATAGGGCTAAAATTCATGTTTTCACATGGGAAGGTTGCCTAGAGGCTAACCTGCACAATAATATAAACTTTCATCAAAATCGGTCCACCATTCAAAGATTGTCAATGAAAATTCAGCGCATGAAATTAATGATGAAGAAAATATATTTTTCGGAAGCTCGGCGATAGTGGCGCTTTATTAGTTCCGACCCCATTCCCGATTCTTGATATCATTACTTGAAATTAATATTAGTCCCCCCCTTCCCTAGTTGGAACAAAATCAGACTAATAGATCATGAAAAATTGACGTTGTTAGAAATTCCCGTTTGCGCATGCTCATAGTATTATTCATCCGGGGACTATTTACTACTCTGATATACGTTCCAGGAAAATTCCCGATGAATTATATCGTGATTGGTGGGGTAAAAACTATAGCGCTTGCGCTAAACTAAAATTGATGGAGACAGACAAAACTCGAACACTAATGGGCCGTTTTTTATCACATTTTCAAGGGTTTTGTGGTATAGCTCCTAGATCCCCTATACATTTCATTGCCGCTGGATTTATAGTAGTCTATGCGCATGTGTAAACATTAATTTCTTATAAAGTCGGTTTATCTATCATTTCGACTCGTACTTTGTTCTTCAACGAATTCTATAGGTCCGTGTTACAATATTTGAGGAAGCTATACTGCCAACCCAACTTGGCAGACCTTTTTAGGTACATATGCATGTTGCCAGAATTTATTGTTACGTTATCGCCAGTGCAATCACTACGTGAAGTCACAACCAATCCTCTTATAACTAGTGGGTCGGTTGACCAGGTGCCTCACGAATTTGAGGTGATGTACAAATTTTCGCTACCAACGGTGGTTGTAAGGCAACAATGATAAATCTAGGTGAGAACATAATTCGATTCGATTCAGCGTCCTACAAATAACTAAACCGACCGCGTATTTATTACGGTTTTCAGATATGTACCGTCCCACTCTTTGATGATAACATCACTGTACTGATGCGTTGACAACATTTTAGATCATCTAAAAGGGTTACAATTGATTCTATGTGCCAGACACCATTAAAAAACTTTGAAAGCCTTAAAAGTTTGCGAGATATCGATTTTTAAAATATCTTAGCCCTTAAATGATTCGTTTCAGGGTTGACCAAAACTGATACCAAGCTTCTAGACCAACTAGACCCGAAATTTGTTTTATAATCCGAGTTTCATTGGTTCAGTAGTAACGGTGAAAAGCTCCAGACCACAGACGGTGTACAGAGAGCAATTGTCCAGAAACCATGAAAAGTTGCAAAAACCACTAGAAACACTTGAAAAAATATGAGATTTTTCACAATGGTTTAGTTTGGTCCCTAGTTGGTCCGAACATCTCGCCATCCCGATTACTCCAGACCTAAGGGTGAAAAATGGCGGTGTAAAACTGGGCGTAGTAATGGATTTTCGGTGTTTTTGGTTGCATAGGCATGAGAGGCTTAGTTATGGATGTTATTTTGGACGTAGAATCGATTTAGGTTGGTCCTAAGACGACCGCTCTTCACCCATGGGTGCTAGAGATGAAAATGGGTGCAAAAATGGGGGATTTTGAGGGTTTCAGTTACATAGGCATTAGGATCTCGGTGAATGTGGGGCACTTTTTTTGGGGCACTGAATTCATTGCAACTAGCACACATTTCCTTACGTTTTCTAAAAATATTCGCTCCTTAAGCCATGTTGCATGACTGGAACTTTTTCTACTTTAGCAACTTCTCAATTACACAGTCAATGTTAATGTTACAGCGAAATTTAATGGAGAAAATTACGTTTAACTGCAAAAAAATCCTGAGTTTTGAAAACTCTTTAGAAAATTGTAATTTCTCGATTGGTTTATGCATGAGATTTCAAACAAATTACATTCGACTCAGTGTTGAAAACCAGTGCAAAATCATGTACCACACATGGAGTCTACTATTATATTAGAGAGTTCTTGGTTACTACGTTGTTACTTTACACGGTGCCCGTGAGCCATGATCAGCTGATGTGGAAACAAATGAGAGCTGACTCACCCGTAGAGATGGACGACGTGAGTATGGGACCGCTTGATTGACAACGCAACAGCGAGTCTTAGTACGTGCTCATTAATACGTCTTCAACCAATCGCGGGAAAATTAATAAACCCGAGGAAGGTTTCAGTGATAAGAGTGTTTAGTTCAAATTTATATTCAAACTTACCATCTTCGTAAAGAAGGTAAGTTTGAATATGAAGTGAAAAGTAGGTGTTTATTATTCATATTTATTCATCTTGTTGTGAAGCTACGCGAAGCAGTGACAAAGTGAATTGTTCTACGATTTATTTATTAGTTGTATACCTACCCAGTTCTGTATCGCTCAATTTTCTGGTAAGTACCGATCCTTTTTCTAGACAGGTATTTACCTAATACAGCTCAATTTTTACAACTTTATTAGTATAAACTAATATTTGTATTTGTAAATAGTTTGGTAATAGTAAGTACAACTAGGCTGCCAAAAAAATAAGAATTGGACTATTGCAGACTTCCTCCTCTTACAACTAGGACTGATCCAGAACTTTTTTACACTTTGTTGTAGGCAGATTGTGACTTTGAAGAATGTTGGTACCGTATTTAGGTATTTCTTTAAATGGTACCTACTTACTTTAAGCAGTTTGTTTTCAGTTTCGGTCATCGAGCAGAATGCACGATGAGCAATGTTTAAATGAAAATATAGGATTTCTAACGTTGGGCGTTTTGTATGACGAATGTGCATAGTTCTGGCACATTTTTTCAGCATAGGTAAACTAAACACGAGCTATTAAATTTTTATTGATTTATTGATCATTTTAGCTATTAGTTAGGTACATTTTTACGTTAATAAAAAGTAACAGTAATGCAGCCTTGATGATGAAAGTTAATTTTCATAATCACTTGGTTAACGGTTGTGTTAAATTGTCAAAAATGTGCGTACTTAGTCTGCAATGAAACTATTGGATATAAATAGTAAGACGAAAATCTGTTTCTAATTACTATCCAGCTGTCTAAAAATTTTTTGAATTTCACTTTTTTTCACTATATACCTATTATTGGTATCAAATGTCACAGCATAAATGTCTGTATTGATTTTTCAATATGTATTTATGGTTTTTCAGGAGGTGACAGAAGAACCAAACAAAAAAACTAAAAACAAAATATGTCAACAGAAGAGAGTGGTCCAAGCAGTCAGGTAGAAAATTGTTTATTCCTGTATATTCTTTCTTTATTTATTTTTATATATTTATTTTTAACTTTAAATTAAATTTATTTAATGTTCTAGTTAGTCCATGCGATAGTGATGTTAATGCGAAGTCATAAAATTTCGTTTACAGGGTCATGAGAGAAAAAAAGTTCGATTTCACATGGACATCGACATTTTTTTACTCAAGGAGGTACGTTAAATTTGCTTTATGTCGTGAAATCCTACTTGTTTTAGCAAATTCTCATAGAATATGAAGTTATTGCAATGGCTCCAACATTTTACAATAAAAATTTAAGAAAAGTTTTTTCATTGCAATCTGGTTTGAGGCATTCTGAAACGAATCCTAGAGTTTAATACATTTCATATATATATATATATATATATATATATATATATATATATATATATATATATATATATATATATCATTCCAGAGATAACTATTCTTCGGATTGAGATGACAATTTCGATCTTGCTCCGAAAATTCAAGGTTTCCAAATGAAAGGATGAGTTTGTTGGCCAGCACTTTGAACACATTCAATTGGTCAAATTTCAAGAAAAATATGCTGAAAAAAAAAGAAAGATGGCAAAAAACGACTACAAATATACCTACACATTTAAATTTTGAACAGAATTTTCGTCAAAAAACAATTAACAGCAATGAAGTAACCGTTAGCAATTTTTTTGCTAACGGTGATGCACAGAATCATGATGAAAAATGTACTTTAATTTCATTAATTTATGTTGAAAAATTGATTAAAACTTCTGTATTTATGCAAAACAGGAAATTACCTAGTATCCCGTTTCAAGGTTTGATTCCTCACATCTTACTCTTTATGTTATGTTACAGCGTAGAGATCCACCCTCAGCCTCTTCACGAAAGGCCACAAACACGACCACAGAAACGAGCTAACCTGAAACGTTCGGCAGCAGACTTCATGAAAGAGAAACAGAAACATGAGGCCGATCATCGCAAAATTTTGTTAGAATTAAAGAAGAGGAAATTGGATATTGACGAACGGAGGGTCGCAGTAGAGGAGAGAAAAACTGCACTTGCTGAGAAACAGCAAGATTGCCTAGAGCGAATAATGTTAAAAAATATTGATTTATTAGATATTTTAATTAACAAATTACAGTAGTTTACTTCAAGCTGTGTTACATTTTACCTCCCAATCCCCCCATCCCTCCCAATCGTATCATACCCAAGACTGATTAGGCGCAAGTATTTTTTTTTGTTCTGTGGTTTAAAATACCTTTTCCCTAACTTTTTACTGTGATACCTTTAAATATTATTTGTGTACAATTACTCGGTATATATACCGAGTTACTGTAGACGATAACCCTCGTAGCATAACGATCAAAACCAATTCTTCCATAAACCCAAACATTCAGTACCTATTATTACAGAAAGTAGGGGTGTGGTATTCCACATTTTTAAGGACGACAACGTAACCAAATGTAAACAATTTTGCTACAAAATCAGTAAACATGTCAAAATAACTTATACAAATAGCTTAATTTCTATTTTTAGCAGATTGTTACCAAGAAAAAGTGTTATAAACTACAAAGTAACAAACTTGAGCAGAAAATTAATGTACTTCAATTTGATTAAAATCGGTTTACATTCTTGGTAAAAAATACAGTAAAAAGTTCAAAATCCCCAATTCTATATCGGCAGAATATTATTTACAAAAACCTTTCTTGGTATGAACAGCAGAATACTATTTAGAAAAACCTCTCTTGGTGTAAAACCGATAAAATCTCTGTGCACAAACTGTTTAAATTCAAAAGACAAATTCAACATAAGTACGCCTAAAATACGAAAATATCATACTGCAGGACGTTTTTAAAAATTATATTAATTGTGTTTTCATTTTTTGTGAACCTATTAGGTTTTGTCAGATTCAGAAGGGAATCTTTTTAGAGCATACTCCCCTAACACCTTCTAATGTTCCTTGAAGAATGCACTATATTGTTCCATGTATTACAATAGAAATTAGTTACTTCAAACGTTCATTTTTGAAATTAAAATTCTCTACCCAGTTTTTCTACACATGACTAATAACGTTCATGTATTTTGTTGAGTGCTATGATGCCGTTTCGCAAACAGTTGGAGTACTCAGTTTTTGTTAGTTCCCCTTTCAGTTATGTTAGATTCGAAAGAGTCGTAAGTGTTGAGCATATTCCTTACAATATTCATTATATTGACTTGCAATGTTCCTACAATTATGTAATAAACCATTGTAATGGACCTACGTCATGTTGTCGACTTTTTTTCTCTCAGTTCTATAGCTATAAAAAATATATTCAGTTGAAAAATAGTTGGTGCGAGGTGTCATATAACATTTCCATTTCATATCAATTGGTATGCATATTGATTTTTACATGAACATTGAAAGTTGTAGTTTCTATAGCATTCAAACCATCCTGAATTTGTCGTTCCTTCCTGAACCTTCCCTTTAAAATATTAGTATTACTTTAGCAACAGTTTTAAGTAACTGAATACAAAGAAATAAGAACCAAAATGAGTCTTGGTTAAGTATTTATTTAATCAAAGTAAATGGGATTTAGAGTAAATACTCTTCAAGTGTTGGGGGGTTTATGTCGAAATATACAGAGGCTTGGCTGCCATACAGACACGTATGGCAGTTAGCCAATAGTGTAGCCACTTTATATTGTTGTGCTACATTTTGCAAAAGCAACTTTTGGTTTCTTGCAAAATCAACAAACGCAAACTCCCTAACAGTTTTCCCAAATCCCCATTCTACCGCTTGGCGAACAGTCGCCATTGAGCGATTGAAAATTGCTGCGTGCCTCACGGTGGTTGTGGTGGGGTATGGTGTAATGAGTTGGTTTGACAACGGGTAGGCCGGATCGCCATACAACACAAAGTTGCCATTGTGAGTATGGCACAGCTCTTGGAGTTGTGTCGCCATTCCACTTTGTCTCCAGATCCCTGAAATAGAAGAAAGATAAAAAATGAAAGAAAATATAAACACATCTTGACGTTTCATAAAAATTAATGTATATGAATGTCTCCATGCGCTTCAAATTAACCTTAAAACTTCAACCCATGTTGTTTTGGAGAAAACTTGAAATTTCTTAACATTAATAACAATTTACTTTAAAAGAAAATTTAGTTACGAAAAGTCATAGGAACTTGAAACGCCCTTAACAGCTTGTTTTTAAAATATTCACTTGTAACCGATTTTTTTCATTTTTTGCCTTTGTTCCAACATAAATCGACGGAAATTGATGTAATTATCATAAATTTATTGTCAAGTTTTCGGAAGGTTGTGATACCACTTACGAATAGTAGTAAGTATTTTATTTATAACAAACAAATACTATCACTTCCGCAAAATAGCTTGACGGCCTCTAAAAGCCCGAACACAGTTCACAATCACAAATAACATTCAAATCACAGCTATAACTTAAGCTACTTCTTACCTGCATCATGTCTTCTACCGTGGTAGGGTCCCTTCAGGCTTACGACCATGCCATCAGGCGTCAAAATGGATTGGTACTTGACGCAGTGGTACCTTTTGTGACCCGAGTAGTAGAGCTCCTGATTTAGTGAGGGTCTGCAAATTTGACGGGCTGTCCCGTCAATGAAACCCCAACAGTTTTGGAGCGGGGAGCCATTACCAGCAACCACCTAGAATTAACAATACGTCGAGAATTACCTACTCACCTTTTTTTCTCCTCTGATGCAGACATAAAAATATATATTGCTATATTTTTTGAAAGCTACATTAATAAATAAAACTACCATACACTGATGCATGAGTATGTAGAGTAACACTCACCTGAGCATATGCTTCTAATCGGTCGCGTGTCAGCCAGTTCAGACGAGAGAGGTCTTCAAGAAGATGTCCTTTGCGAGTCATTACGTCATTCGCAACTGATATTGCGAGTTTGGACAAAGAAGATCTCGAAAGTCCAAATATCGGGCAAAGATCAGACAGCCTAGATAACATACGTGCAAGTATAATTGATGATGTACGTCGTTAATTATCATATGTTTACTTATATATGATATGATTGACATGATGACTAGGAATGAACCAAAGTTAATACAACAGTTAAATACCTATTTGGGTATGCCAGACGTCTTAGTAGTATGCATAGGGCTGTCATCCCAGGAATGCGATTGTATTTGGTAATGTATTCATTGGGTAGCTCAAGGCATCTCCGAAGCCTTTCAAGGTCGATCCGAGCGAATCGAAAATTGAGGAGGATGTCTTCGTCATCCATCCTCCCCAAGTTGAATTCACCAAATCGAGCCCTACAACAAGATACGATAGATTTGAAGTGACTAACAAACAAAATCTGTTTATCTTGATATCAATTATCTTCCTTTTCCAAGGCACAACTACATAGCAACACTAGGTATGTGATATTTTCCCGAGTCTTTGTACAAAATACTTATAATAATTATATATCAACCTCTATATCTACAAATACTACTACACACATAGTTGAGAATGAACTTACTTGAATGATCGAGGAGTATTTCTGAAGGAAGTTTCCTCAAGATAAAGTTCGAACACGTCGCCGAGCTCGTCCTCCCGAATTAAACCGGCGTTGTACAATTGAATGAAATCGGAGATTTCCCGTTCCATTTCGATAAACAGATTTGAAAACAAAACAGTAGAAAAATGCGATAATAAAGTTAAAAAAACAATAAAACAACGCGATGATGGAAATTCCAAAAGTTGGATGAAGTGTAGGTACGATTTCGGAAAAATTGGATTTCGAATGTGTCAGGTTATAAATGTTTGATAACAGAAGACGTTTGATGACGTATGAAATGCCAAGCGTGCACCGTAGTAGCAGCCATTGTTGTTAGCGACAATTTTCATTTTCCCTAGATTCACGTACACCGTATTAAGACACCGTGGTAACCAAGAACTCTCTATTAACTTATGTTGTACTTCACGGTTTTGTCAGCAAAACAGTCACTTCCTGTTTTAGAACTCCATGCTAGCTGGTCCACGTATGATCCATCATCATTACGTCACAAGCTGTCCACATTGCAATATAAGAGTGACATGATATTCGACGGAGGGTAGGGATTCAACTTAAAATGCTAAAACGTGAATCGTACCCTCTTTGGGTGTTGCAAAGAATAATTTTAATATAAATATAACAAATATATATATATATATATATATATATATATATATATATATATATATATATCATATATATATATATATATATATATATATAAATATATATATATATATATATAAATATATATATATATATATATATATATATATATATATATATATATATATATATATATATATATAATATAACCGCATGAAATGGCTCTACAAGAGCATATACATATTCAATCAATTTTTAAGGAAAAACAACAATTGACAACATGAAACTAATTTTTTATATTTCGGCTTATGCCTTTTTCAAACTACGAGAAAAGAATTTTGATTTTTGTTAATCAAAAATTTTGTTTTTTGATTAACAACAAAATTTTTGATTAACAAAAATCAAAATTCTTTTCTCGTAGTTTGAAAAAGGCATAAGCCGAAATATAAAAAATTAGTTTCATGTTGTCAATTGTTGTTTTTCCTTAAAAATTGATTGAATATATATATATATATATATATATATACATACAATATATATATCATATGAATATATCCAATAAGATCTACATTGGAAGCGAGCGAAGCGAACGGACACAGCTAAAAAGTAAAGTACAATTTCTGTACAAAAGTGAACTGTCCAATTAAACCGAAGTTTTGTACAATTCGAGAACTAAAGTACAATTAAAGTACAAAACTGAATGAGTGTGTTTCCTTAATTTAATGCCTGGTTCATGGTGAAGAGAAGAAGCCTGAAGCTGAATCAAACTTTTGCCGAATAATTCGCATATTATGATAAATATTCACTCCCATTTCTCCATCAGGCAGCGACTGCTGTGCAAACTTTGTTTGATTATTAATTACTATTCAAGAAGCTGCCAAAATGTTTTGATATACCTTTTCACCGATGAATTAAAGCAAACTTGGCTTTTCATTTGCCGGTGAACACACATGAAGCTCGTCACGCCACAGTTAAACATATTATGAAAGTCCTTGGTGTAGAACAAAAGGATAACGTGAGTTATTCAATCCCTGATTGTCGCCGTTCCTCGATATACTTTTAGGAGACCCTACGCTTCCCGAACACCGTATCTACCTATTCGGAAAGCCTGAAAGATCTTTTGATGGTTTGAAAAGGGAGGTCGCTAAACTTTATCGCAGACAAAGCCCAAGCGAGACGCTTTGATATGGTTGAGAAATACAGAAATGATATGGAACAATACCTCGGCAGAATTCAAAGCCCCTTCCTTTCGCCATGACAAAGTTGTGCGAATGAATTCAAATACCTTGACTGACATTCAGTAACGTTATTTAACTTGGTTCGTATTAAGTTTGGTTTTATTTAAGACCTGGAGGTTTGAGTTCCTAGTTAAAGATTATCTTAACAAGATTGAGAAAGCTAATTTTTGTGTAAACAGCGAAATTTCATTGCCTATGGGAAGCAACTAACTTTCGTCAAAATTACTTGTGAAAATCAGTTCCTCACCATGCGTTTTAACTAGTATGTTGGATGAGATTCTCTTTGTTGAATGATGGGATTGTACGAATCTTGGCTACTGCTACGAGTTCTTCAAATGGAGACTGAGGGACTGTATTAACTTAGTGTAGAGAGCGAGATACATTAAATATTTGTAGTACCTATTTGCTCATGCGCAAAATATATCTTGGATCCTACAGCAATAGAACTAATGGTTGACCAAATCAATTAAACCCGCTCAATTTCTGAGAATTTAATCGACATCGTACGAAAAAATCAGGAAGGCATCAAGAATTTGACATTACCTTCAATTTGGGAGCAATGAACTGTGTTTAGGGTAAGTTGAAAGGGTTTCCTACCATTTGCAGAAAATCGACGTAATTTCCTCAATGATGACTCTCAAGTTAGGTTCTACTTTATTTTTGTAAGTTGAATGTTGTTCCAAATTAAGTGAAATACCATACTAACTCAATAATTAAACATTAAAGTTTGGAGGAACCAAATCATTGTGGGTAATTAGTCACCATCAACACAATATGATAACCTCACGCATTTCTCTGTATAAACTACAGAAGTTATATTATTGAAACTAACATGAAATCATTGATACAGGTAGTTTCCACAAAAGTATGTCAGACAAATCAGTAAGGTTAATGTGAGAAAATATGCTGGTCAATTTTGTTGGTCGTAATTCCCCAAGAACATTTTTTTATTATCCACACAAAAAAAGTCTGCCAAGGTGGGTGTAGTACATTGCTTCCTCATATCCGTTGCATGTTAGTATAGATTGTTGATACTTTAAATAATCTTAAAATATGAACTAATTTAATCCCAGAAATTATAATTCAAATCAGATGAAAACTGTAGAAGTCATGATTATAACAAGGTTTTGAGGTTCGCGCATACGAAACAGCTACTAATGATGGGATCTTAATGAAACTCAATGTGGTTTAATTAAATCGTCATTTCCCTACTACTCTTCAAATTTGTGAATGATCGAACGAAAAGGACAAAAAAAGTTGGTGGAAATAGCAAAAATCGCCTTGTAACTACGACACTTGTATCAGCTGATATAGCTCCAATGGAATCTTTCGAAACTCGGTCTATAATAACTTTTGCTGCCTGTAAAAGGACTTCCGAAGCATAGATAGCTGAATAATTTTACATAATTAATTTTCAGTTAGTGGATAATCCCATGTTAAATACTAATAATGTGTTGGTATTATTCAATTGATTTCTCTTCGGTAGGCACAGGTATGCAGTGTGTTTAGATACTAAATGTTTAAAAGACTTCGTGTAATTATTATAGACAGGTGTTCTGCGAAGAAGGGCTCTGCAATACAGAAACAATTACCCTTTGTGTATTAATGTGCAGCGTTTTTTCTATTTCTCATCTCTAACGTCAACAAAACGCTACAGCCCCGAGTCGGAAGTAACACCAACCTCTAACTTGAAACTAAATTAATCATAACTCAAAATTCTTTTGTTCGGATCATAAATTCAACATCTCTTGAAGTGGGGAAACTAAAACTATTTATTTCCACCTGACAGCCATATTCTGTACCCACTATGGCGAATCGGATAAAGACCTAGTGTAACAGAAGGAGGTGGAGAGTTGAAAAGTTCCACTCAACCTTCTTATTCATTCCGTTTTTCACCATTTGTTTCACCGTTGTGTCCAGGATTGTGCAATACGAGAATACAGGACATTATGGCTGAAAACAGGAGTGTACCAATACTGCAATCCAACCTTATGGTACCAAGTCTGCGATTTGTTCGTCTTGGTACCATTTGGTATACGTTCAACTGCTATTTGATACTTACCTACGAAAGATCATGAAGGATTGAATCAGAAACATACATAAGGGAGGGGATGTCTGAAAAATTAGATCAATGTTCCTTCTCTCTGCGTCTCATAAGACTGACTACACGGTTGCAAGAAGTTACCATACTTTCCCAGCAGTAGAGGGAGAAACTGATATACTGATCCGCCGTGAAGGTGCCGGGTGTCGGTGCGGCGGGTTTAGGAAAAGTAATATTTTTCCACCGAGAGTTTTTCGGCTTCGAACCCTCAAACACATAAACAAGAATCAGCGAGGAGGTCCCGAGAGTGCAACTCAACCCGCCCTTCCCGCGATCTTGGATTTTTCCACCTGTATCACTTATTCCCCTCACCCCTAAGCCTCCCTTTACGAAAACAATAGCTTCCATTATCTCCAATTGACACCCATATATCCGAAAACGGGATTCTTCCGTCTCTCCTGTTCTTTACTTCACTTACGACTCTGATAACTCCTGGTTTTGTTCCCTAACAACTTTTCGCCGTTAGGGTTCCAAGCACCTTCATTAATCCACCCAGCAACCCCAAAGTTTCTTTAGTGTATCAGATAGAATCTCCACTTATCACGATAATATCAACGATAACTCGGTACAACATAGAGCTGGACTTTATCCAATTCTGAATGCAGTGATAGGGAAAATACTGCTGATATTCTGAATTCTGCATAACATCTGATGCTGTTATATAGGAACGAATATATATCATAGGTATTAATTACCGACCATGCTTGTATTCTTAGCGATCTCCCGGTGAACCGATCATCATTAACCTAGGTGTATCATTATCTCGTAATATTACCCGATTCCACCAATGATATGTATTAAAGTAAGACAGATGAGAATTCGGTACATTACGTTTGCAGTAAAATAATTGTACTAACAGTTACACATTACATTTTATTCGCCAATAAAGAATGTAAAATTGAAGTTATTGGTTTTGCTTGTTATTTCTGTGGCAGATAGGAATTTTGGTATGTTACAGTGCGTACCTAATTGTACAATTATTATCTCAACTGCATTACCGACACTAGATGATTTAAAAAAAAAAAAACTTCCGTTTGTGGAACCACCTGATGAATAATTACGTGTATGTGTGAGTGAATCTTAATTTGTAGGGCTTATCGTAGATCCCCTAGTCATGAGTAGGTCTTGAAGATGTGGAATATTAGTTATTACTAATCTTTGCTGATCTATGATGAGTGCAGGCATTTTGAGCGAGATTATCACGGTTTCTGGTTTCTTTCAGTATATCGTCAAAAGGCCGAATTTATTATACTTTATTTTTCTAGCCCTTGCAGAAATAAGTAAAGGAATCCTACATTGAAAACCATGAGTACTGTTCTTGCTGTTTCAGTAATTTGCCACTTTCTTCACCTGTTACGAACGCATCCGAACTTAAATGTATGGGGTATAATAGCCCTATTTAGCATAGTACTTAGTAAGTAGTTAAGTACGTAATATATATATATATATATATGTGTAAGTACCTAATACTTCTGATTGGTCTTTATGAATATATGGAAGAATAAAGGGCTTCACAGGTCAATATCAAATGAACAGGTCAAACGCATCAATCTTCTAAAACCTCTGGTCGTTAAAAAAGGTTGTAATGAACAAAAAACGTATCATATGAATTTTTTTGGTCTGGTTTTATTCGAATTAGTTTGCTTTTTTGAGCATAGAATTTTTCATCGGTGATATATCTTGGAGGGTGGACAAATTATGTTTTAGTCTCTGTGTGGCAATGGCCCAGCGTTGTTGGGGTCTCTGTACTCGTTGGTGAATTTGATTTTGACGTTCTGGATGAACATGTTAGGTGTGATGAACTGCTGGAGTGTTTGGACGCCAGGACGCGGCTGGCGGTCGAACGGGAAGCCCATGCTGCGCTTGTCGGGGTACAGCGCGTCTCGTACGCCGCAGTAGCTGGCGGCGTCTGCGCACACAGGGTCCCCTCTTCCTTCGACCTGTACAATAACCAAAGATTTTCACAATATGGCATTCATTTTTGCCAATTTTTACACACAAAATCAGGGGAAAAGGCACACAAATTTGATCAGAACAAGCTCTACTAACAAGTGACAGGTGGTGGGATGGAATATATTATACCCCTCTCATGGGTTGAGGCTCAAAACCAACAATACATGGTATATAGTATGACGCCGCGGAACTTGAAGATTCCTGAGACGGACGCAAGACCTCAAAAATTTATAAGCAAATTTTTCCAGTTTTTCTTTCAAAATCTTTTCATTTCAAGATACTCTACGTTTCCACCTGATACCTACCCAGCTTGGGGGAATCAAAGAAATTATTCTGTTATTTATAGACGGATTTTTTAAAATTATCCTGTAAGATTCGTTGCTATAGATCCTAGGAACGAGTTTCGAAATCGAATGAATTCTAAATCACTAAATCCTAAACCAGTTAGATAGTTGTACCAAGTACAACCGAGGTATATAATTTTGCTGAAAATTACTAAAGAATTCTTATAGAAGAATATTTTTTTACCCTATCGTCGGCATAGTTGGAGACCATCACGAACAGTTCGCAAGGAAGTCCATCAGCAGTACCTTTGGGGATGAGCATGTGGTGAGGCCATCCGCAGCCACAGAACATGTAGCGGTCCAATTCTTGTCCGCCCTGAGGCGCCTGATTCAGGTTCCTAAAGGACCTCTCGAAAGGAATGGTCACAGAGCTTTGCTCAGAGCGTCTATTCAATGTATTCATCCTAGGCTTGACTAAAAACAAAAGCCAAGTAAATAAATAGAGTTAGATTGGATCTGTTTTATGGGGACCATAGCAAACATAACAATGACATGAAACACACAAAGTTGACGCACTGTGTTCATATATTTCAAATGTGACATCACCATAATCATATTCAGACAGATGATTTACCGAACTCATTTCAAGAACGTCACTTTGTATAGTGAACTCGGAAATATTTGGCGTATGGTAGGTAGCTATGTTACCGATAGAGAGCTATGACAGTGCTAAATCATATCATATTTATATTTAGGTATATCGGTAAACATGAATTTATAGGCCATTACGGCCTCAGTGGCTTAATTAAATTAAAAAAAAAACATGAATTTAGGTATATCGAATGTTAATTAAATACCTAATAAAAAGGCAGGAGCCGTAGGCACCAATATATATTAATCAAATCGATTTTGTAATAGAAAGTATCGTTTGAGAGTTGTTGGAGTTTAATGAGAATTTTGTGTTTTTTCTCACCTTTGAGAAGCTTTAATGATGTGTTATTCAACATGAATTATCTCACACAAATTAAATCAAATAATATAACATAAATATATTATGTTAAATAGTAATAATTTATAATAAGATATGATAAAATTACAATATAAAACAACAATACATTGACACTGGCTCTTCGACTCTTCCAGTTGTTGGGAGTTTGGAATGAATTATTGATCTATAGCGACTTTCTAAGTAATATCGGGGCCATTAGGGGCACATACAAACATACATTTGATGATCCCCTTATACAGTGACTCCCAGTATTGCTACACAACGCGACAATATTGGCCAATAATAACTTTTATATGGGTTCCAAACCATGGGGGTATTCATGGCAATGAGTGTACAGGTGATATTGCGAATAGACGCAATGGTGATAACTTCATTGAGGTGTTCCCTAAATGCATACAAGATCAAATTTTCTAAATGCAACATATAGCCAATTCCAACTGGCATGGGCAATAGCGGAGTGAGGTCATTGGTCTGCGTGGTATCCTTCAGGAATTGACTAGTGGTCAATCGGGTAGCCACAGGCTATGCAGTTCCTACCCACCTGAACCTGGTCCTGGATCTCTGAGCCCAACGTTGACCCTCCGCCTACAGTGAGTCGACATCTGGACCATTGAAAGTCCAGTCCATGATATTGTACCAGGGAACCGCTGTGCTGTTCTACGATCAGTGATATCTGATCTGAAGTAAGATAACGCTCGTGGTGTGACGTGATTACAAAACTTGGCAAAGACTATAACTTACGATAGACGACGAACTTATCGAGCTCGATCATCATTTCCTTCTGATCCCTGAACAACCAAGGAAGACCCCTCTCATCAAACTTCGGAGCCATGAAAATTCGGACGGTTGCAATTTTTTCGGAGTTTGTCCTGTTATCAACCTACGAACAAAAGAAAGTGATAACATAAGATGGGTTTGACGTTCATTTGCACCACGCCACTAAATGTCTTCAGAATGTAAATTTGTGGGAGGTGGATAAGTCCTCCATAGTAGGAACTTTTTTTTTTCATTACTATGTAATTTAATAAGACCACCAAACATAAACATTTCATTAAGTTGAGGGGAGAAATCACCCAAAACATTTGCCTTTCCTGGCTTTTCTACGTTGAATTTATATGTATTGAAATTAATTTGAGCCTTAGATCACCTACTATCAAAATATAAACATGATATCAGTGTATAATTGGCGACATTTTTTCATTATAAACAATTTTTTTTTAATTCACGATCGCTTCCGCAGAACATTGATTGATTTAATTTCGATAGAAAGCATATCTTAGCCATATGTTGAAAATTACGTAGGTACGAAATGTTTATTCCTAACCAATTAACATCAGGATTAATTATTAAATTATCCATCATATTCTAAATGTAAATAATTTATGGACCACAGAATACTCAGCTTATCTCTACTTGATGTATACTTCTTAAACTACAACTTCACACCGAAAAATAATTAAAAACCTGCCCTGCGAATATACCCCTTGTCGCTATACCTAAATTAGCTTCTTCGACCCAAGAAATAGATTTTGGACGATTTTTCTCAGGTTTTGACCTTTGGAGCTGACCTTTTTTTTTTTTTTTTTTTTTCTGAAAAATTTTGTAGAGAAAGAAATTTAGCACCGAATGAGACCACTGCCAGCTCTCCAACTCGTTTCATCGATTTTTCGCGATTTTTGAAGTTTTCGTGTTCTACCCCTCACTTGGTGAGGATTTCCATGGAAGTGGGTAGTGAGTGGTAGATCACGAAAACTTTGAAAAATCACCGAAAATCGAGATAGCGATTAGAGATCTGGCGATGGTCTCATTCGATGCAAAACATCTTCTTCTACGATTTTTCAACGCATTCTTTCAACTTCTACAAAATAATTTTGTCCTAGAATCGATTTTTTTTTATAATTTTGCCTTAAAAATCTCAAGATATTTAATGATCTGAACCTCTTGGTAGCAATTAGTAGCAACCAATTGTCATCAAATCTCAATCTACACATATTTGAGAACCATTGGGCACCAAATTCGTCGCGATCCCCAGCGGACCCCACTAATTATTGCTGCCCAGAGGTTCAGATCATTAAATATCTCGAAATAAGTAATGCAAATGTCAGTGCAGAGAAATATCAAGGCATGTCAGAGACTTTGTAATGAGCATAGTAAACTTGTGATATTTCCAGTTTATTTATTGAAACACGAAATAATTCAACCAATTTTGTGAAACGTCGGCCATGATGTCGACTTCAAGAAGAAAAAATCACGAGTTAGCATGGACAGCCTCATATGCACTAATAACCACTTATATAAACAAACTAAATATCCCATAATCGCACAATCGCAAGATTCACTGAGTGTAGCTGAACGAGAAAACGTTTTACACCAGTTGGAGCCAGTGTTACTGACACTCCAACAACACCTTAACAACAGCTCCGGATATCAAACTAATCCTTCCAAAGACTTTCGACTTTTTAATTTTCGGCCAGGATAAAGGGGATTCTGAACCACTGTGTGATGCCTAGATGAGCTGCCCCGGTAAGAAATAAATACATAAACAAATAAAATATATGAACAAATAATAAATTAATGTGTCGGATCACGATTCTTAGCAATAGGGTCTTACTTGGATCTTGTAATTGAATTTCATGTGCTGAAGGTGAGTGAAGGTAGCATAGACGGAACCTCGAGGAGCGAAGTCCAGACCGCGAGACAAATCTACGTCGCTCTTTTCCCAGAAAGTTTGGAAAACGTTCATGGGAGCTCCGGAGACTGCTGGTTCAACCTGAACTCCAGTTACCACCACGCCTGGGTAATCCAACTGAAATCAGAAATGTTCAATCCACTTAAGGGTTATATATATAACTCTATTTAATTTTAAGAATAGTGAAAGCTGATTCTAGTAACTGTTAACAAAAGTCTGCCAAATTTCTACATACTTAATTATCGTCCCATTTTGAGCAGAATTGGGTTATTAGATCGTGAGATATCTGCTCGTAATTTCCACTTGCGCCAGAAGAGGCACAAATGACATGAACATTATTTTTTCATATGGGAACCCCCATTTTGGTTTATTTTCAATAATGAACCATTGTAATCGACCAAAAAAAAATTTTTTCAACAACCTCTGAAAATTTTTGGTGTACGTTTCAAGAAGAGTAGAATCCAAAAATCGAATGTAAAAAAAAAAAAATCGACCGTCCGCCGTCCGCGGCTTTTCTCCAAAAAGGAGAAATTGAAGGGGGGTGTAACCTTTACGTGGGACACCGTGTATATGAAATTGAATTGTTTATTTTTTACTCTTTATCTTTTCATGTAAATTGGGCTTTAATGCCGTTGCGTTCTATTAAATCAATAAATAATGCATTTGCTATAATAACGAATTCCATTAGGTATAATTTGCTAAAATGACAAGCCCTATGATTGGACGATAGGGTTTTTAGTGTCCTCCATTTGGAGGTATAAATCCTCCTTTCAGAGTCCCATGTCTTTTTCAGTTACCTAATGGTAGATAAGATCAAAATTAATCTGTAACCTAAACGTTAAGGGGTTAGCACGTAATGAACTATTATTTTTTCCATGGCTTACTTGGTTGTTGGAGTACTGAGGTAATGTGTTTTTATGTTCGAGGAAAATATCATTGATGAAGGCATGCCACCTGTAGAAGACTGGGTCGCGCATCGCAGTTGCTACGTCTCCCATGACTCCGAATTGCTCCTGAAATTAAATCGTATTTCAGTTCAGTGGATTCAATCCTTGAATAAATACTGCAGTTAATTTAGCATGAAGTACGAGTGTGTGAGATGATTTGGCCACAAGCGTGGCATTTGCGGCCATTGGTTGTCATTAGGTTAGTTATGCCTACTGGCCGTATAACTCACTTAGACCCACAGATAGACTACTAACTGTTATTTAAAATTAATAACCCTATCACAACAGATTCTGTTGGCAACTAGCTTTGTAGTGCAGTTTACGTATGTAAAACTTGGTTGCTTACCAAGTTTTTGTTTTCCGGATCGTGGCAGAATGAAATAATAGTGTGCCCCAAGTTGTGAAGATCTCCATAAAGGTTTCTGTTGACTGAGAGGGTGGAAGATTCGATTATGTCCCCCAGGATGTCGATTCCTTTACTTTCTGTAAGAACGATAGACTCGTCCTTGTCCTGGTAACAAATCACGAATTAATAGGTAACCTCATATTAAATCTATATTGCGTAGGAACTTCGCAACATCAACAGTATAGTTTTTCCTTCTCAGGTACCTGCTGAATTACTGACATACTTACGTTGAGAACAGCTCCTCTGTGAATTGCAGCGAAAATCCTGTCCCTCCATCGCTCCAGATCTTGAATGTCTACTCTGATTTGTTCCGGTTCACGGTCAATATCCTGAAACAAAACCAACGCTCTTTTCACTGCAATAATAATGTAAATTGTTAGATTCATACAATTATCATTTAATATGTTCATAGAATTAAAACTAAGTCCCTACATGTATCTCTTCCTGAGTTTAAAATTTAAGTCACTTCACAAAAGTTTGCTTCATTGATAAACGCGTTGCATCTTATAAACTTAAATAAAGAGGAATGATGATAGTTCAAACATTTGAAAGATTGCATTCATCTGGATGCACATTGCATGCATCTTTCATATACTGGAACTTTTCTCCCATCTGTGTCAATCAATCCCTTTATTATTCAAAAACGGAATCATATGCCCACCATCCCAAAATGCACACGATATTCAGATCATATAAGATGTTGGGAATACGTTAGACTTAGGGTATTCGATCTTGGTTTTGTAAATAATAATAGTAGGTAAGTTACTGACAGAGTTTTAGCAACGGAACGCAAGTTGAAAGACGCAGTTGGAACAACGCTTTCTATTTCCACAAAACATAAAGAGTTACACTATGTTGAATCGATTACGACGGTTAGGTCATCATCAGTAATAAACAATAACATTGATTGAAAAAATAACATTTTAAGTGACGTAATAAGTATAAACTTACACTAAGACGAGTGTTTGCGAAGCGTGGTGGCCACACCCTACTCGACACCTGGCTGTCCAATTTGGGGAAGTAACCTTCCTCAATGGGGTCCCTCCAGTTGTTGAGTCGCTTAACTCGACCCAGGTTGTTGCTAAGACGTTCGAAATTGTACCTGAAAAGAATCATAAAATATTAAGTACTGTAGAGTCCGTGTTTTGCAGATTGATAATGAATGGACAAAGCCTTGTACCAAAAAGTTGTCATTATGGAAGATGGGCAGTTTGTTCACTATCTCTAGTAACTAGGTAATAAAACAATTGGAAATAACATAAATGTATAGATCATTGAAATGGCTTTAATAATCATTAAAAACTCCATAGTAGAATATAGTCAATCAAGATGTAGGTAACGTACAACATCGAAATCGGTTAAATAGGAAACGGGAAAATTATGCTTGAAGTAATTAACGTTAGCGCATGCGCAGAATGGAGTAATGATTTAAGAAAAATGAAATTGGTAGGGAACAATCAACAACTTAACCTACTAAGTCCCAGAAAATGTAATCAAAATCTGATGAAATCTAGAAATTAACCTTGTTTCTGAGAATACACTTTCGCGCATGCGCAGTAACTAATAATGATGTAGTCATGTTGAAATTAACGTTGAAGATTTAAACCAGGGGTCTCCAACCTTTTTTACTGAAGGGCCACACTATAAAATATTTGAGACAAGGCGGGCCAACAATTTACTAATTTACTAATATTTCCCGAGCCACCCCCCCCCCCCCCCCCCATACATTTACGAAGTTTTGTTTTAATTAAGAATGCTCAGTGGTGGTTATTGAGATATTCAGAGCTTAGTTTTCTAAGTAGCTATATTCCCTTATATATCTTTGTTGTTGGATAACTCAAATCATGTTCTTTTAAGAAAGTTAAAAATAATGTTGTGAACAACATATACCTGACCTAAGAAAGACAATTATTTTTACCTAGGCCTACTCTCACTAAAAATTTCAATGATTACTTCAAATACCCACACATTTTTAATATAACATGATGAGTTATTTTTAGTCCTGCCTTAGGTACAGTCGGAGTAAGCTTTCTGCCCTTACACCACCACAGTACAGTCCGTGCAAAACACTGACCATCGCTGAATGGCTGATCGCTGCTGGTTTACAGATAACACTTATCGAGAATGGAAGGGACAAAAATAGAGACAATTACTGACTGTACTCGTAGTTACCGGTAAAAGTGTTTTATGGAAAATATATTTTCAAATAAAAAATATTTTTTCAGCTTGTAATTTTTCCGAGGGCCGGTCAAAATCTGCTCGCGGGCCTGATGTGGCCCGCGTGCCGTAGGTTGAAGACCCCGGATTCAAACCATCGTCCCCAAACTATGCACCAAGTTTGAGCGGGATTGGAAGATTAGGGCGTAAAAAAAATTATGCTTGGAGGAATTTATGTTTGCGCATGTGCAAAATGAAGTTTTGATTTTAGAAGTATGGAATTATTAGTGGACCATTTACAGTTCAACCCGTATAATCCCTGAAAATTTAATCAAAATCAGATGAAAACTGTTGAAATTAGGTTCCTTTTAAAAGGAATATCATCCGCCAATGCGCAGTAGCTACTAATGGTAGAATTATGTTGAAATTATTAGGAAATTATCAAATTCACCTTTTCCACCTATCCTCCGAATTCGAGCGAGGTAGCACGACGGGGGCACGAGAAAATGATGATTGATGGAATTTACGTTTGCGCATGCACCGAGTGACGTATTGTTTTGGGAACAACAAAAATCCTAGTGGACCACCATCAACCTAACCCACACACTCCGTTAACATTTCATAAAAATCGGTTGAATGTTTTTAGAAATTTTAAAAATTCTATCTAATAGAAAAGAAAATTTTCAGTGGTTGTTAAAATACTTTTTATCTTGGTCAATTACAAAGGTTTATTATTGAAAAGAATAAACCAAAGGGGATGTACAATATGCTTTTGCGGTTATATATTTTATACTTTCAATCATAATAGATTCCATTATGTTTACTACTGGTAAAATCGCATCTTTCAGATTATTCCTAACTATTTCTTTTCCTTAGATCTTTGGAAGCGGGAGTTCTCCACCTATATCAAAGTGTGCAATTGCTTAAAAATATGAAAAGGTATACGAATCCGAGAGATCTGTTGATCACTTTATAAAGGCATACTAAGATCATACACTGAGGCGTGAAAAAAAACTAGGAATAACAGTGTATAAATCGAACCGCAAACTCACAGGTTTAAGGCGACCAATTGTTCATGGAATCCCCTGATTTCATTGAAGAATTTATGATATTTAACCTTTAAGTGCAAATGTACCCTTCAATTAGTAGGTATGCTGAAATTATAAAAAAAAATTCATTTCTTCATTAATATTATTTTGTAGTAGGGACATGCCGTTGGAGGACACACATACATACAGACTCAGAACCAAAGTTGTTCGGAATGGTCTAAAACGTAAAATTCGTAAAAATTTACACAGAACTTATTTCTGTTCTAGAACCAAAAATTTCAACCATGTATCATGTTTGAAATCATCGAAACACCAGCTCAATGAAATCATCAGAAATTAACAAGCGGTTGCAATCATGTTCACAATATCAATTATTGAGAATGATCACCTGTGTGTAAACAATTATTTATATAACCATGCTCATAACTCAGTTTGTTGGACACGCACTTCGCAGTAGTTAACATAATATTGTTGGATAAATCGAGAGCTTTCGAACGAATGGTCAACGAATTTTGTGGGATGTAAAACGACGAAGTACCATTTCCCTAGCAACGACTCGGTTGTAGGCGGAAATCACTGTAACACTATATGTTTCGTGCGCGGAAAAAAAATTGACTCGCAAAATTTGCTAGGACCCCAGGGCTAAAACATGATACATGTTAATAAGTAGGTTGAGGTAGGCAGGTAGGCGTTTTGAAGTTTTTCAGAAGTCCAAGCTCGTGAACGAAAACTCTCTCGTATTTAATGATTATAGAAAAGTGTATTGATCCGGCTTCAAATCGTAATTTCAACAAGTCATCTCCTCACTGTGTCTCTGAGCTTTCGATTGGTATAATACTAGCCCAGTAAAATTGTAGAAGACTACGGTTATAGCATATTCATCTAGTTTATATATGCGATGAAATAATACCTTGCTATCACTTGTTGGTGCATGTAGTAGAACAGTTCTCCTCTCCTGTCCTTTCTCACGATCGCCCTTGCGGTATCTGTGGGGTAGACTAGATGCCAGTGCCAATGGTGCAGATTTACTCCCAAATCTTCTCGGAAATAAGCCACCCTATGCTCTATTTCCAGATTAGATGCCGTGTAATCAACTGGGATCTCGACCTTCAACTAGCAAACAAAAATTACTCCTTATGAATCATGAATGTATGAGTGAGTATATTTTATCTATATAACAATTTCATGATTTGATCTCGAAATATGTTATTGGCGAATTTATATAAAAACCTATATAATAGTCCCAAATTATGTTGACTACTTGTAACTATCCAATGGACATAAACAAAGTAGGTTCCTTCTAGGCAAGATGCTTGAAACAGTAAACCATTGTAAGCACTAATACTTAAAAGGCAGTTTAACTCCTAAATCAACATTTTGTTTGATGTTCTACGCAGCGTCAACAGTTTTGTGACACATAAGTACAACGGGACAACACCCTTCTATGATTCGGGGATATTTTTCAAGTATCTTCACATCGTAGATCAAACCGATTTTATATTCAAATTGATAGATAGAATAAACTGCATTATTGTTTATTTTGCGGTAACAACGAACCTCATATCATGATTCAAGAGCAATAAAAAGGTTTAGATTATACGGTTTAGAGTGTACCGGAACACAATTACAAAAATCCGTGATCAATTTTATAGTAAATTTGTCTTACGAATTTCAATTATTGAGGAATTTTTTAAGTTTATGTGTCAAAGCCAAGACATGAAAATGCCAAACCACAACATTATAATCTCAACGTAAGTAGACCGTTGTTGAAGTTTCAAATTTACCGTCGGTGAAGGGGATAAATGGTGGGGTGGATTTCTGAGAAATCATTATACTTTTTTTTCCTTATTTTAATTCTCACCAAAATTATATTCAATCCATTCGTAGGGACGTTCCTGTAGTGCATGCATTACTTACCGATATATTTTGATATTACCAAAGTTATCAAAACTTACCCTCTGATCGGAATCATTGATGATGTTGGCCTCCTCTTTGACCTGGGCGAAAATCGCGCTGTCCATGAACTTGTCAGGGAACGTCTCAACGAGAGGGGCGATCTGGAGATCACTGGTGTCAGGACGGTGGAGGATGGCCACAGACAAGGCGTAGATGTAAAGGAAAGGGTTGATGCGGTCCCTGCAGTACACAGCAGCAGATAGGAAGTCATCGAGGTTCCGCATTCCTGTCAGATGATAAAACATCATCAATCAAACAGAATCTACAGTAGTATGGCAGAAAGCCTCTGGCCTGATGGCTGGTAGAGGTGATGGAACTGAGTAGTTACTCAATATCACCTGTGTAGGAATGAGTTCTTTGACTAGTTCGGCGGACAATATCATCGTACGCTCCAAGTAAAGAAGTGGATGTGGAGTTAAGTTGAGGAGTAAGCAACAAGAGTTTGACTTGTATTATACAATGGGCGACCAAAAAGAAGGACCAAATGGACAACGGTCTGAGTTTGCACCTCACTTTTATACTTTGTATTACTCGTATTAGTTGGGGGAGATAGAGGAATAAGGTCAGTCTCAGGCTATGGTCGGTGTTTATTTAGGGAACCACGTAAGAAATATGAAAGTTAACAACCAGCACAATTATTCAAGCTCATGCTTACCCATAAATATGTCAATCAGCCTTGCAGCCATCTTCCTATGATGTGGAAGAAACAACGAAAACTGGTCCCTTCTTCCCAGTTGGAGTGGCAGACTGAGATCTGGAAGGGTGATGGTCTTCACTGCGATCCGTTCATCTGTCCCGAATCTTGACTCCAAAGAGTTCTTCAACGGCCTGTACCTTTCCGCCTACAGTCAGACCATTGTCAGGTGTACAAAATATCTAACCATTTGGCTTTCGTGTATGTACTCACAATTTCACGTATTTTGAAACCAAAATATACATATAGATAATGGTTGGTGAATCGAATTCAAGTAGGTATTCAGTTCACGAAAATAGTTTAATTATTATCGAATTAATAAATTATATATATTATTAAGGTAGTACTCACCAAATACTCATCGGGAACTTCGAAGACAACATTTTTGTCACCCTTAGGCATAAACACGGGCTCCGTCGGTCTTTCGAACAGATACAGGAGAGATTTTGCATCAGAGCCTGCCATTTTGCTGCGTAGAGGAAAATCAGAAATGGAAAACAATCAATATATTTGAATTTTATCTCAGTGCGGTCTGCTAGCTCCTAGATCAGAACCTGTATGATGAAAAAATGGTCAAAAAATGCTAATATATGGCTAGTAAAGCATTTCAATTTTGTTTACTAACGACTTATACAGATAACAGTCTCAAGGAAGGGTGATTATTCAACAGCAGTTTCTGATTAAGTGATATTTTTCCTACTTGATGTACCTCACAAGAAAGCCTACACACCATAAATCACATTCAGTGTTTCTTATTTTATTTCATGATAGAATTAGCTATAATTACTTGCAAACTACCTACATTTAAGAACTTTTCATACCTATAACTACATATAAGCACTTAAACTGATTTGCGCAATGCTCCTTAACCCTTCAGTACTCGCGTCGGGTCCCTGATGACCCGGTCAACTTTCAAGTTCTAATTTCAATGTCTTCCTATCGGTTTTTGCCCCCGACCCTCTTTGTATTCTCCTAGCTCATGGAAATGATGAGTTTAGTCACCTTTCGAACTTTGAACAGGGCACACATTACTCACAATCACTAATCTGACCCGACGCGAGTGGTAACGTCCGTAGTTTTTACCAGGTGTTGACCCGAGGCGAGTACAACCGTACCTCAGCTCATATGAACTAGGTAATTCATCTTTCATTCAATTTCCTCACGTTTATAAAGTCTATCCCGGTATTTGCTACGAATGAAGATATTAGCAAGTATCATGTTTTACCAAACTGGGTTTTTTGTTTGAAATTGAGCGAAATTCAGCGTTTTCTATTGATTATTACCAATAACCAATGCGTTGCTAGGGAAGTGTAACTCCCTTAGTTTTTATAGCAGGAGAATCGTTCGCCACTTTTTGGAATTCTCTCATTTTATCACAACACCGCATGATCCCTAAGCCACTGTAGTGTGAAGGAAAGATGATTTATTATCCTACGATATAAACTAATATTGCTAAATAAGAATGATGCGAAAAGATGGCACTAGTACATGGTAGGTACTATTGAGTTGTAGGTACTTGTAAGCAGTAAGTACTAGACAATGCATGGCTATAAATCTGATTTCTATGGTTTTTAATCTCTGAAGCTGAAATTTGAAACAAGGCCTATATATATAAGACAGGTAGAATATAATTTCGTGCGGAACCACAATAATCTACTGAAATTGAGCTCGTAAGCTATAAAGCCTCTATACCTATACTAATACTTTACTGAAAAATTACGTTTGGAAATAGATATAACCCAAGACAATATTATTTGCACAAAAGCTAAGTGCTTTGCAGTTCCTAACTGGCTGTTCGATTTATTTTGTATCTGTAATAACGTGAAATATGGCTTACTTCAGGGACTTGTTTTGCTATTATAAATCATTTTATTCTTCATGTTGGAGGAATTCATTTGTAAACTAGATGTAGGGGTTCAATATTTTAATTGACTCGTCTTTGAATAATCTTCTGGTGGTTCTCGACATTAAATTGAAAATAGGTAAACTTGGAGAACTGGCAAAATCGAGGGACTTTTTCTGATCAAAGAAAAAATTATGATTGAAGTACTTATGTGAAGTTTTGTATTTTTTTATTAAAGATAATCGATTCCTGTGGCTTGAAATGTGCTTGCTTTAATATTTTACTCCTTTATTAATTTATTTTTCGATAGTTTTCATTATGGGTCACCAGTGACCTTACGCGAGTAATAACGTGAGTGGAAACCACGCGAGTACTGAAGGGTTAATTTTGTTAATTGAGGCCAGAAGAGGTTTTTGTGAAAGAAAAAAACCTGAACTAAGTTCGCATCTTTTTTATTGATTTTTTAACTGTTTCTAGAAAAATAGCTTAGACCTACTTAAATACATATATCAACTTATCTCATAATTATTCCAGAAAAAAGCTTCAATTTAATTCGAATTTTCGAAAGGAAACATGAAAGCAAAATATAAACAAACCAAAAAAGTATGACCAAAACATCTGTGATGATGACCCAAACATACAGATTGGATGCGAAATGAATCCTAATGATTTCAAATGAAAAACATAAAACAAAACTCTCCGGGGGTAGACCCCATCGTTCTAGGTAGGTACCCACTTTGTAAATAAAGAAATAAAGCTCCGTTAGCCCCAGTTATGTAGTACGATGAAGCACTGAATCGCCTCTAGCCTAAAGTTACAGGAAAAAAAATCCACGAAGACCTCAGTATAAACCATTTTGAGAAAAATCAACCCAATAGCATGTCCTAACGAATTTACCTATACAACAAAACCGACCCACATACGCCAACTTACTTGACATGCTTGGTCGAGCAATTTAAACATACTACATAATTTTACATACGAGTATGTACATAGCAGGAATGGCGAACTCAGATGAACGCCTCCTCGACATGTTTTTTCGTCAAAAATCTTATCGTACCTACCGGAAAAACGTGTTATTTTGTCATTTTTCGACTTCTTATTTTTTCTCCGTATATTTTGGAAAAAATCTTTTTTTTTCGGTAGTTTTTTGACAAAAAGAAGAAGAAAGAAAACAAAAAAAAAAAAACATTTGAAGCGTTTTAGACCATCTTTTGTGGTGTAGACGAGATCAACATTAAATGTCCGGACTATTACAAGGATGGTAAGATTTGATGAGAAAACTGAAAAATTAAAAAATATGGTGTTTTAGACCTTCCGGGTCAAAAGTTGAAAACATCGCAAAAATCAACTATTTCACTTCCAGAGTTGCTGTTGGTCTCATTCGACGCAGAAATAGTCATAGTAATATTACAACATTTTTAAGGTTGCCGAAATGTGTTATACAAGAATTTTCAAAAAACTGTAAAAAAAATCGGTGAAAAACCAAGTTTATTTGGCAGTTTTCAGGCAAATGTCACGTTAGAGAGGCGTTTCAGGCCCATCACGTGTGGTATAGGCGTGTTCAGCGTTAAATTCAACAAGAATAGCACCTTTTTAGAACATAAACATAACATAAAACATAAATTATCCTGGAATTTTAGTGATTTTTTCTAAAATACCGGTGCCGTACCTCAAAAATTAGACTTCTACATGAAAAACGGGCTATGGATTCGGATTCAAGAACCCTCGAAAACCCCCAGGACCAGTTCCAAAATTGAGAAATAAAAAAGGGAGTCACAATCAGTCAAAATTATTCGTCTATTTAATTTCGGACTCTCGGTTTATACTTATATAATTTTTGCACAATAGTTGAATTTTTCTTTCTCGAAAATCCACTAAAAACTGCGGAGTTATTTCAATAAAGAACAGTTTTTTTTTTTTCTTTTTTAGCAAATAGAGTACATTATCCACACCCATGAACTACGAAAACACTAGGTAAACTTAAATATTGTGGAACAAATTTGCGGCTACATACCTCGGAGAACTGAAGGATATGAAGACAGCAAGTGAGAGGACAGGAGCTGTGTGATTCGGTCGCGAAAATTGCTCGAATTTATATTCGTCGATACGGGAGCCGCAGCGATTGCGGTTTCCGCCTGAAGACGACGATACTGCGAAAAGCCCATGAGAACTTCCCTTATCAAGCAGGAGTCGATGGCCTCTAGTCTGTAAAGATACAAATTTGAATTGGACAGTTTATTCGGCCAACTCAATAAGTACCTACCTGCTATTCAATATTTACGAGAAGTAACTGATGAATGAGTAACTTTCATCTGCTGTAATTTCATACAGTACACGTGAAAACCCCTATAAACAATTTCCAGCTTAAAATACCGTTTAGTTTGGCCAATAAATAGATAGAAAAATCACGCGTGACTAAGTAGTGTAAGAGAGAGTTGGACATGGGAGGAAAATTTTTTTGAAAATATCCTATATATTGTGACCTACATGCATTCTACAGGTCGCCCCACGATATTTTTCACTCAGCATAATTAGCTCGTACGACTCATAATGCGGCAACCAAATATTGAATAAGACCATGTACTCGTAGTTCGAGGTCTTACAACAAAAATGATTTTATTTTCAGAATCCGTTTACTATTTGTGGAGTGAAAGTTATTGGGGCAATTTTAAGTTTCGAATGAGATGAAATCACAATATCGTTGGCTCAATTATTTGTTCTGTATAAACGGAAATCGCTAAAATTTGAGATTTAATTGCCTTAAATTGCGTGAAAAACTAATACCATTGCACACGAGGTTTTAAATATAAAATCCCGTTGTCCGATCCTTCCTGGACTTGCCTATTCCGGAGCTATTTAAAGTTAGGCAGTTGTTCCATATGAATTATTCAATTAACTGTGAACAAAAATTTGGGAAATGAAAAAAAAAAAAAAATATTTTTCAAGGAAATTTTGGAAACGTCAATAGTTCACATTCGATGCCTCTATTCTGTAGGGACCCCAGGTTTCACCGCAATCAAAATAATTATGGTTTCCTATAAGAATTGCTGATGAAATGATTAGTTTGTCTCATCAGGTTATTAAGTCCACTTTTGCTATGTAGACAACCGCTAAATTCTGACCTGCCATCAAAGCTAGAGAGCTGGGATTAGTCTCATCTGTCGTCAAATTTAATTATCTAGAACTTTTCTGTTGGGCAAAAAAATTTTGGCAATGCTAAAGGGATGTATAAATTGATAATTATATTGAAAAACATGTTTTTTTGTGCCAGTAAATATATTTGGTGTGTATTTTGTTGGGCGTAGGAGGGTGTACTTGAAATCAGCGCAAAATTTGCTATAAAAATCTCTTGTAACATCGTCATGTCCAGAAAACAATGCATTTTGCCCCACTGTATGCCGGCCTGGTTCGAGCCGGTATTTTCCCTTGCCAAGATGTATTACATGCACAGCATGTGTATTACAAAACTACAAAAAATGCCTTTCGGTCTTTAATTTGTTTTTTCATTTTTCTCCATTGTTTCCCCTCAGATTTCATTCCTCTTTTAATGTTCCATAGATCCTCCCTATCAAAGTTCAACTCCCTCGAGTGAACAGGAGCGAATTTAGCTTAGGTACTCAGCTGATCAGAAAATAGATCATCGTTTCAATCGTCTCTTGATGTCCCTTGATCTTATGCACCTTTAATTTCGGGGAGGTTTATTAGGTGGCAATTGCTTTTCGGCTCTTTTTGTTCGCGAAATGGTTTTGCAATTTATCTTCACCATTCATTCTCGTAATTTAGTCTCACGATAATGTCTAGTTTGTTTAGCAATCGTTCTCAGTTGAAGCATATTCCACGCTATTTATTTATTTAATAATACGGAACAAGCTCAATTACAATTTACTACATTGAGTTATCTATTTATGTATTTATTATTGTGCAAGGCCCACGCCAATTCCAGAAATTAGTTGGCGCAACGACAGAAAACAGTACTAACAGAAATAAACAGAAATAAACTTCAAAAGTAATACAAAAAGGTCCAACACACGGCCAAGTTGGGTGTGGCACATAGCTTCCTCGTTTAGTTATCATCTTCTTCCAACTATCGTCCGTATCGTATATTTAAGTAAACTCGAATGACTAGATAGTAAAAAGATAGAACATGATAGAATTTACGTCTGCTCATGCACAGAATGAAGTATTGATTAGGCAACATTGAAACTGATAGGACCATCTACAACCTAACCCGCGCATCCCCTGACAAGTTCATCGAAATTTGATGAAAACAGTGGAAATTAAGGTCGTTACGAAAATTTCACATAGGCGCATGCGCAGTAGCTATTGATGATACAATCATGTTGAAATTGATATGGAATGATCAAATCGTCATTCCCCAACTATCATCCAAATTTGAGCGAGATCGGATGCCTAGGACGTGAAAAAATGGAGCCTAATGAAATTTATGCATGCTCAAGCGCAGAGTGAAGTATAGATTAGGTAACAATGAAACTGACAGGGCACCGTCTACCCCCTAGCCCGCACATTCCCTGAGAATTTCATCTAGATCGGATGAAAACTTTGGAAAATAATTTCGACACAAGGAAATTATATTGACGCATGCGCAGTAGCTAATTATAATACAATTATGTTGGAATTGATATTAGATCATCAAATTGTTATCCCCCAACTATCATCCAAATTTGAGTGAGATCAAACGACTAGGGCGTGAGAAAATAATGCTTGGTAAAATTTACGTTTGCGCATGCGCAGAATGAGGTATTCAGTCAGGAACGATGAAACTAATAGGAAACCTTTTACCTCTTAGCCCGCACATCCCCTGAAAATCGCATCCGGATTGGGTGAAAACTGTGAAAAATAAGCTTGTTCCAAGGAGACAGACAGACACCGAACCAAAGTTGTACAGAATGGTTTAAAACGTAAAAAGAGTGGAAATTTTGATTTTGGAGACCAAAAATTTTTTTGTCTCTCGAAAGTGAAAACAATGCTTCCGCTACCTTTAGGTAGACTTGGAAGCAAAAAGTGATCTGCTGAACTAATCGGAACTCAGGTGAATACGAATAACTTTAATGATAACATCAAAAACCGACACATTCACTTCCCTTTCGGCAAGGTATTTAATAAACACGATGTCCGAAATCAGAGCTATGCAACTATCTTTATGTTTATGCTGCCTTTTTGTCTTCTTCTTCTCTTTCATTGACGTTTAAACCCCAGTTTCCTAAACCAAGTTGATAAGGGCTTGCACAAACTCCCAACGCGATCAGTAGATTAAACTAAGCTTCAAAAGTAAACGACGTTTGGCTATGTTTCAGCTTAAACCTTGACTTGTACTTCTGACCCTATAAGGAAGGAACGTTTTGAAGGACTAGATTCTGTTCTATGGCGAGGTGAGTAGTGGTCGATTGAATAAGTACCTGCCTAGTTGGTAGCTGCAAAAAGCACCTTAAGTTTTCAACTTCCGTTGCTATTTACTTAGCTACATATTAGTTAACTCGAAAATGAAGATATAGACGATCTTCATTCACCTCTTCGGTTGACGCCATTCGGTGAGTTTTCCATCCGCAAAGTGAAGTGCGTGGATGGATTTGCGCGAGATTGGCTTTTGCGATTTTGCGTGCATCAAGCATGTGCGTGCATTGAGCCCGAAAACGCTAGCGAAGCTGTGAAGAACTAATAGGATTCTACGATGGCGCAGCAACGCGAATACAATAAAAAATACTAAACTATAATTTAAAAAAAAAACTCGAAATTGCTTGTCGGTTGTTTGGTCTTAAATGCAAACTTAATACCCAGCCCGAAAACATACCTATACATGTTAAAATTAACCTTTTAATTATATTTATTTATGTAATTTTCATTCTGAGAAGATTGACCGAGCTGCCTCGAGTGTCCATCAACATGAGCGACGTTTCCTATTCATCAAAGATATGACGGTCTCCCATTCGCCCCCTTTTATCCCATTCAGGGAACATAAATCCCCCAACTCTTTTCGATCATCTCACCCCCTGACTCCGTAACTGTTGCCTCGGAACTCCGTAACGGGCGCGAGCCGCTCTTCCGGCGTCACGGTGGGGTTGACAAGAGGCCTCCGTATTAAAACTCCCAATTCCCCCGTGACGAGGGGGCGTCAACTCTATGACTCAACTATTTAATATATCCAGTTTCCGACGCCCTTCAACGTCTTAACGATGTTCCTTCCTTCCCCAAACAACCCCTCGCTCCCCCTCTCGTGAGCGACGCCTAAACGAGTTAGCGGTGTGCGGTCGTTTTAAAGGCGTTACCATGTAGCGGGCTGCCGTTACTATGTGACCATATTTATTACTCCGCAGCATTTCCAGTACGACAACACCCTCATCCGCCTTCCTTCGATGCTGTAGGTGATGAATGGAAAGGTCCAGTCATTCAGCATGACCGTATGAGCGAATTCCGATCGAACGATCCTTCTTCTCAAATTCCTATCAAATTTAAACTTCCTAGGAGTAGCAGGAAAGAATTTAGCTCTCTCAGCTGATCGGGAAACAGCCAATAATTTCAATCGTCTCTTAGTGTCCTGGAGAGTCGCCCTATCAAATCTCAACTTCCTAGGATGAACAGTAGACAATTTAGCTCACTCTGAGAATGAGCCAATAATTTCTATCGTCTCTTAATTTTAACTTCAGGGATTAAATACGATAGAAATCATTTGCTTTAGGAGCCCATCAGCTTCAGGAGCCCATCAGATGATCAGAGATCTATGCATCGTCTAGTACCTACTGCTTACAAGTACCTACTACTCAATAGTAAACCTACCTTTTACCTAGTGTCTTCTTTCCACATAATTAGTTTATTATGGTTACTTAGCAATATTATGTAGTTTTATTAAAAATTTTTCATGGGTTCATTATAACGCAACCGAACAGTGTTGCTTCATTACTGTTGCTGAAGATTACCGAATTTGTTAATCGGTCGTAGCGTTGCATTTTTTTCGGTCGCAAATTTTAGAATGACCCCCAGCCCAAAAATATATCCATGTTAAAGTGGAAATGTTTTGCTAGTCAATAAAGAGTTTCTGGTTACTGCGGTTACGGCTCACACGGTACACGTGAACCATGATCAGCTGATCTGGTAACAACCAACAGCTGACGAATTATTACAATCTCGCGACGTGAATAGGAGAGCGCTTGATTGAGAACGCAAGATCGAGTCTAAGTACGTCCTTCTTATTACTTCTTCAACACTACGCCCATAAATACAAAAACCCGAGGAAGGTTTCAGTGATAAGCGTTTTCAGTTCATATTTTATATTAAAATTTATACTAAAAATATTTATTAGGTATTTTATTTGAAATATGAATTAAATGTATAATTATATTAAAATATATTAAATTTCTCTTGACCCTTGTATTTCGTTTTACAAATCCCAACATGTGCATTGATGGGCTGGAGATGGCTGCTATGTGCTCAGAAAACGGGAGCTGTTAGTCGAGAAGCACACCTAAATCCCTCAATATGGTGACTCACTTTAGACCTTCATTCCTAATCCTATAGTGGTGAAGGTACGGAACATGTGAGCGGTGGTATAGGCGTAGAAGGGCTATTCAATACAGAAATAATAAACCTTCGTATAATAATTTGTTGATTTTTGTTTAAAAGTTATCATCATACAAGTATGGTCAATATTCTAGCTCCATCCTATGATCAAGTGATGAGACTGCGTATATTACTCGATAAAACCTACTACAGGCGCCAAAAATAGTAACGTACGAATGCTGCTGCTATGGTAAACTGAAAAGAAGTTTCCACCACAAAGAACCGCTAGCGACGGAAGAATGCGATTTAGAGCGAAAGAATGGGGAGGGTCAACAAACAAACAAAAGACCGCGAAGTACAAAGAAAAGCGACTGGGGTCCCCAACTTACCCCAGTAGTCCACCGTCTTTCGCCCTCACCTCGAATTTCCTCGGTGAAGTTCATTTACTTTTCAGTGCCGGACGTTTTCACGTGCCTCCGAGTAAATGAGTTGTGAAAACGATGGGAGCTGGGGATCCTGGCGTGAAAACCACGAGTTCGTTAAGAGGGATGACATTTTTCCTGTTTCCGCTTCATTTTCTTCAGGACAAAAGCTTACTGAAAACTCGGTAACTTTTTGCTATCCGTTCCGCTAGAGAGAAGGCAACCTTTCATGAGGAATATTATAGTGAGAATAAATTATCAAGGGTCGTGAAAATTGACCTCCCGAAATAGTTTAGCGTTCCAGAACTTGCTCCTTTTCCCCGCGTCTGTCTATCAGTCTGTCTTTGTGTTTGTCTTTGTGCCTGGTCAATTTTGATGAAATGTACAGAGAGCGTGAATTTCTTGCAAACATTTCAAACAAACGTTAATTTCTTACAACGATAACTTCTCAAGATCTATGGTTAAGATTTTTTTTTTTATGGAATAATCTTGTGAAAAGAAGGCACTACATGATTGGTATACAATTGAGTAGTAGGTACTTACTGGTAAGCAGTAGGTACTAGACATATCCATGATCTTTTTCCCATCAAGGGAGAAATTAAAATGCTTGAAAAATTTAATTAGTAATGGACCAATAGCCATTGAAAAATTGCCTACTGATTTCGGTTGCAAAGTGAAGTAGAACTTTGAAATGTCCTTCTTCAGTTCGTTTTTCAAACTACATAGGTACCTATGTAATAATACAAAATGCTAAGAGTCACTGTTTCACAGTATAAACGTCGAAAGCCTCTCGTTGATAAATATGGAGCTTCAGATTATAGATACTTATCTATTGACAACATGTTACAAATAAAATTACGTTGGTTAAGATTTTCGTCAAACTCGGGAGATAGTTGGGTAGAATTCTGGGAATGATATCCAATCAATTGGTTGTTGCAACCGTCACTTAGTTGTAGTATCCAACCTGAAATTGGTTGTTATGGATGAAACTCCAGGTCTAACTAAAATCAATTCATAGGTATCTTTAGAAATAAGCTCTCCTTTAACCCTAAGAGAGATCTTATTTCTACAGATACCTACGAGAACTTTCAGATCATGGATACGTCTCCAAGAAAAGAATTTGATATCACAAGAAGAGAATGAATGCCAAATTACAGCTTCGCGCGACAAATAGCCTAGAAATTAGATATAGATGCCACTCAGCCGATCCCGACCCTACGCATCATCAAGTTCAAAACCCAAGGAGGCTATATGCTAAATTACAGCTTCGTACGACAAATAGCCTAGAAATAAGCTTTAGAAGCCACTCAGGTGATCCCAGCCCTATGCATCATCAAGTTTAAGACCCAAGGAGGCTACATGCCAAATTACAACTTCGTGCAATAAATAGCATTGTGACGAACACGTGATAAAATTGTGTGGCAAGATTTTCTGTCGCAAAATTCTAACAGTCCCTCGTATCCATGTCAAAATTAAATTACCAAACGATTATGCATCCCACCCTCGTACGCAAACTTGATAGAATGTCTCTAGTTTGTGGAAAAACAGTGAACCATAGATATGTTTTTGGGCGTGGTATTTTATTATTCTTGTATAATGTATTTTTAAAGTTTTTAGTAACAAAAACAAAGAAAATTTGGTAGTCCGCGCTTTGCCGGGGGGGGGGGGGGGGGGGGGGGGGGGGGGGCTCCGCGCCCCTCTTGTGTTTTGTCATGAAGGTCACGATTTTGAGAATTATTCCAATCAACGAAACAGGCCTTGACGCAGCCCCAAGTTGAAAACTTTTCTATACCTCACAATCAATTTAGCAACGAAACATTTTACTTTTATAGTCTTAGATTCCATGAATAACAAGAATCGAATCAAAAAACATCCGGCCTCCCCGGAATATTAAACCGGCTTTTTCGCTTTAATTAATAAGGTATTCGCAGTCAGGCGTCGGGTCGTCAGCGATAGAGGAAGGCGTTTTTTCAACATTTATCTCTCAGGGTATAACAAAAGATAAAGATAAATGAGCGTCGATCCCCAACTATAACCCCAAGCACAATTCCCTCCATCCAACGCCCTTTTTTCAATTTTTTTCTTTTTTTTTCTCATCTTTTTACGATCTCTTCGATTATTACTAATGGAACTCCAGGCTTCGGAGTCATTGGCCAGAGGGTTGGACAGGGGTGGGGGAAAAGTAATTTTTTTAAATGAGCCTCCCCCACCCCTTTCCCTCGCAACTCCTCACCTTTTTTTGTCGAACGATCTGCCGCTCATTCCTTCGTCAAATTCTGACCATTTTCCCCGACCAGGAGGAAGAGACCAATGGCCAATTATTACGACCGATTTAACGGTTTTGGGACCATTGGGGGACGACAAGAACATGGCAGTAGGCACTTTAATCAAGTATAGTAAACGTTCAGCTGACTAAAATATATTGTAGTGCCTGAGACGTAGGTATTTTACTTCCGAGTCTACCTATAGGTATAGCGGAAGCATTGTTTTCACTTTTTGGAGATGAAAAACTTGTTGTCTCCAAAATCAAAATTTCCACTCAAATTTCAAGTTTTAGGTTATCCTGAAAATCGTTGGTTCCGTGTCTGTCTGTCTCTGTCGTGTGTGGGCAAATCGTTGTAACAAGCTTAGTGTCCACAGCTTTCATGCGATTTTGACAAAGTTTTTAGAGATTGTGTGGCCTAGGGTGTAGACGGTCCCCTATTATTTTTGGTGTTGCCAAATGCGCAAAAGTTAATCCCATCAAGCTTTACTTTCTCAAGCTTCTATTTTCGCTCAATTTGAGGAATAGTTGGGAGAAAACAATTTGAGCATTCCATATCAATTTCAGGATAATCGTAACTTAGTAATTCCTGCGCATGCGCGAACGTGAAATCCTTGTAACAAGCTTAATTTCCACAGTTTTCATCTGAATTGGATGAAATTTCCGAGGAATGTGCGGGTCAAGCTATAAATAATCCTCTATCAGTTTCATTTTTTTCCAATCGATACTTTACTCTGTGCATGCAAACATAAATTCCATCAAGCATCTTTTTCTTACACCCTAGTCGTTCGATCGCGCTCATATTCGGATGATATAATATAGTTATAGGATGACGATTTGATCATCCCAAATGAATGTCAACATGATTTTATCATTAACAGCTGCTGCGCATGCGCCAAGCGTAATCCTAGAAATGACCTTAATTTTCACAGTTTTCATCCGATTTTGATTAAATTGTCAGGGAATGTGCGAGTTAGGCTATTAATGGTCCCGTACCAATTTCATTGTTTTCAAATCATTACATCATTCAAACCCAAGTTACTTTCAGTATAATTTTTCGGTGCTTACTTGAACGACTTTGACCTTTCACGCTTCATCTTTATTGACTACTCTTTTCCAGTTTGGAATTTTTCAAGATCAGTCAACACTTTTCAGTGATCTATACACTGCTGATACGGAAATGAGGAAGGTATCTGCCACACACAACTTGGCAGACGTTCTGGTTTTCTTGATACTGGGTAATAGTTATACGCTTCTGCCTTAAATCCAAGAATATTTAAAACTTTTCAGTGACATTCCTGATATGGAAACAAGGAAGCTATGTGTCACACACAACTTGGCAGATGTTATTGTTTCCTTGATACTGCGTAATAGTTATACGCTCCTGCCTTAAATCCTAAAACATTAACTTTCCTTTATTGAATCACCAACTTGCATATACCTACGCTCTTACACGTGGTATCAGACTTTTAATAGTGCTCGTTTCAACCTATACTGAGTAATGTTTTGGTTAACTATAGAAGAATAGTTTTTAAGTTCATCTATAGTTTTTGCTTGATTTATCACGACAGACGGTACGTTTAGGGATATTTTCAAGATACCTAATTAAAAAACTTTTCAATGATCTATTCATGATACGGAAATGAGGAAGCTGTGTGCCACACCAATCTTGACAGTAATTTTATTACCTACTTTTATTATACTCAACACACTTACGGAATGTTACAATATGCAGTTCAATAGGGCATAAATTATGATCTCCGTTAGCCGTGATATAAATATGACCGTTTAGCTTTTATAGGCGGTTGTCATCCCTACTTATAAAAATGAATTCGCCCGAGTGGGCATTTAGAATAAATAATAATTGTTTGAAAACTAGTGTAAAGACTACATAGGTACTTACCAAATATTTTTGAGTTATGTATTCGTTGATTAGGTATCTCCCCAGAAATATGGCAAATATTCAACATGTCCGTCTCTCATAGCTACTATGGCTATTTAACACTTAACATAATGAGGAACAAACCTTGTTCTATAATAGAACAATATAAAAATGCAACAAAAAAGCTGTTTATTGGTGTAAAAATAGCCTCATCACATACAAACCCTGATACCGTTCAGCAGCCAAGCACCAAGATAAGAGGAAAATTATGTACATTAGGAATGAAAGTTTATGGTGGCACAATATGGTAGAATAGTGAACAGAATGCTCTCATAGAATTCCTACGATATTGATTAGAAATTATACAAAACTTTCCAATTTCGTGCACAAACGTATGAAAAAAAAAATTATATTTGTTAATCAAAATGGAAGCTAGACTGAACAACAGGTGGTTGGTGGTTGAGGCGGACTTACTGTCCTGGCGCTTAAAATCGTCGAATTTTCTATTGGAAAGTTTGCCCGAACCCCGTTTAGTAATCTCCGTTATTCAAAAATGGATTTAAACGACTTTTGAGGTTAGTGAATGACGCCAAGTTTTAATTTTCGATATTATTTTTGATGGAGTTAGGCTAAAGTTTATGGCCCATTGAAATATGAACTCATGTGTGGTTAATTGACAGAATTCCAAGGAGTGATGAACGATTTTTATTCGGTGAGATATTGGATAGGATTTTTATCAGGAAGTCATATTCTCCCTCGAAACGATTGGTTGTACATGAAAATTATGGAAAGCGTGACGATTTTTCTGTTGGATGAAAATTTGGAATGACCCCCAGAGCTAAGACATCCATGTCAAAATCGTATATATGAATACTGTAAAGTGAAAATTAGTCATTTCCCCAGTAACCTTTTGATGCAATTGCTTTGGGTAATTTTGCTGTTGCTTTGATTTTATTTGCCTGCCATAAGAAATGACTTATACACACTACTTATGTATTGTCAAAACAACATTTCGAGAAACATTGTTACCGCATTGATATTCCTATATCGAACACTGTTTTGGTGACTCATCACCACCATGGAGATGATGCAAGCAGAAACGTTTGGGGGAGACTCATTCGTACTCGAGGGTCTAATAATTTTCAATATTTGGCATTATTAATGACCACTAACGAGTCAGGGGTCGAGTCGAAAAAGGGTTCATCCCCGTGCGATGTTCAGACCATGTTGCTCTCTCGCCAACAGAAGCAATACAGCAGTTGTTCACACAAGCAGTTTCCCAAACAATGGGGAACATGACGGTTTGTAGCTCCCTCGAGGCCACGTATCGATTTTTTTTCTTCTTGTCTTTCCAACGATGTCAGTGCCTGCAGGATCGGAAGTAATTGCGGGATTCGGATCGCTCGTCTGCTTTGTTCTCCGGTTAGCCACGTGGCGAGCCGCAGTTTGAAAACATCTTCTGAGGCCGTTGGCAAACAGTCGCTCCCGTTGGCGATGGCTTAATTAAATAAAGGGAGCAACCACGGCGTCTACTGGTTGATTCCCAATCCCACGAGCGACATCTGGCAATAACCACCGAGCTGAAGTGGTCGCAAGATGTTGATTCTCATATTTACAAATGTCAACTAAGGCATTCGCTTGTTAATATTCCAGTGTTGTTACTTTTCTGCTAAGAAATTAATACACTTATATACGATCTAACCGGATCGAAGCAAATAACGGAACATATTTTCTCCTGGAAACGTCATTCATCTCGTAGCTGATGGAGCTGACATAAAGTTCTTACTCTACTATGGAATAGCTTCCACTAGATGTTTTGTTCAGATGGGAAAATTCGAGTTGGTCACTTATCGATCGTAGTGTATTTAAAATATCTAATCGTCACTCAAATTCTATAATCTGGAAAATGGTGATTTTGAGGAACAACAAAAACCTGATTTGCAACTCAAGTAATCATAATAAAACGTATTTTTCATCCATGTAAAAATCAAGATAACTCTCTGTAGATGTTATTATTAACTTCTACGTAGAAAACTGTTAAGTTAGGCCTTCATAGGTGGGAAGACAATATCACTTGTCAAAGCCAACACCACTTTTTCGTCTCCTTTTTTTGTTTCTAATTGAATCGTCCAGAAACCAGTGGTATCATTGCACGGGAAATTTAAAAATGCATACGAAAAACTAGTTCATAATCAAAACCACATTTTTGAAATAGGCCATGATAAAACTTGAATGACAAAATGTTGGATGAGCCATGGAGAACTACTAGTAAGTCCTTTTCCCAATCAAATTCAACGTTTTCTCAAACAAATTTGACATTTGTTACACGCACAAAGGAAGCAAGGAAAAGAATGACATTGAGAAAATTAAAAGCTGCTGGTTGGTTCCAGATGCCGCGAAAGCCATCCAGCATAAACCAACGACCTGAAATGGTTGCGAAACGTTGATCCGCATATTTGTAAACATCAACTAAAACATCTTTATCAGCAGCTTTATTGATACAAAGAGAGTAAAAAACTTCTATTGCTTTTCCAGATCAAGTTCAGCATTTTCCAAATTGTTTCTACATTTCCGAAATTGAATCAACATTATACAAATTGAATCCATCATTTTCCGGATAGAATCGAACTTTTTCCTAGTAGAACCCACCGTATTCCAAATAGAATTCACTATTTCCGAATAGGATTCAACAATATATGGATTTTTGAAAAAAAAAAAAAAAAAAAAGTAGGTAGGTACCTCATAATGAATTCGTCTCAATAAATTACCCATTCTTGGGATATTATTGATCATTTACCACCATTTTCGATTCTTCAAATCGCTCCTAAGATCAAATAACGTATGAAGAATGTAAATTTTCCAAATAAAATTTAACATTTTCCAAATAGGACTCAACATTTTTCAAATTGAACCCTACATTTTTCAAATAACCCAAAATTTTCCTATTCAATGTTAACGATTTCCTAATTGAATTTTACCATCTTCTAGATAGATTTTAAAATCGATTGTTCAACATTACGCATTGTTCCAAAACAATACCTTCCATGAATAGATTAAGATGAGCAGGAACTCATTCTAACCTCAACGGATTGGTTACAACTTTTTCGCACTGAAAGAAAACTAGCCCCTAAATGAAGGTCACTGACGCAGGATTTGTTCCACCTTCTAGGCAACTGAAGAAGTAGGCTGTGTTCAAACCCCCCCCTCCAGGTACGTAATCTAGGTACCTTGCGAGTAGCCTGTTTTGGATCAGTTTCCTCACTTGATCTGATCAAATTTGGATGAATGCACCTGATTAATTCTATCAATTTTGTTATGCACACATCCTAATAGCTGCAACTGCTATGCAACCTCTACATTGAAAATGAACATTATGTCTCGCAATTTTTTAAATTTAGATTCAATTATCATCTAGTGTTTGATGATGATCAAATTCTGTTTAATACCAGTAAAATGTTGATTGGGCGTCACTGGATTAGAAAAGGAAGGACCTCAGAGATCCCAAGGCTGATCAGAGCCCCTCCATACTATCTAATTGTAATATAGGTAGATGTTGTTTATTGCTAATGGATTACGTTTCAGGATTCATAGAGTCCAAAACGCAGAAAACTACCTTGTCTATAACCATTCAACGAAATCTATCATCTAATACCTAAATTTAACTGCATAGGCGTAGGCGCCTAGGAGACATTACTATAATTAAATAGAACACCCACACTTTATTATACAACCCACTCCCAAACCCACACTTTATTTATCACCTAACTACACTTCACAAGTCCATCTATAGGAGAGAGAATTTATAATGAACTCGATTTCGTGAAATGAGAATTTCTTTGGAATTGTATCAGCTGATACAATCGTCGTAGGTATCAAGCCGATTGTTACTGTTTTACCTGTTGCGATTCACTCCCGTTTTGATAATTTTTTCTATTCAATGTTTTCAGCCCTCTGGGAGGGCAAACGGAGAATAAGCCGGGTGGTTTCATTCGATTCTTTTGGACAATATCTATAAATAAAAAACATTACTGTTACATTGAAAGTTCTTGAGATCACGATCTTTTTTTATATTTCAGCCTTTCGATTCTACTCTATGGGTTGATCAAACGCGTGGTGCTGATTTTACTGCCACATCCCCGGCCGAAGTATGATTTTCGAACCGAATTTCGTAAATTTTAGTGTGATAATTTCGGAGAAAAGCATCGGCGTACATCGGACGGACGGATTGTTGTGTTGTTGATGTTTTCCTCTTTTTTCTGATTTTGGATTCTACGCATCTTTAAACGTGAACGTACAATTTTTGAGGAGAGTTTGAACAACATTTTTTCTTGGTCGATTACAAAGGTTCATTATTGAAAATAATAAACCAAATCCCTTATATTAACACTGGTGAAAAGTCTAGAGAATTGATGAACAGGGATGCGTACCTACTTAGTTAGGACTTTGTTTTCTGCGCCAAGGTCGAGAGCGATACAGCGCTCAGCGCCCGAGGTGCACATATGGATTCGAACTGTATTGTTTATAATTAGCCCGAGGGCGGATATGTGTAGCAGTAACGAGGTTAGGGCCTGTTGGCTCAAGCAGTTAGCCCCCGAGATGGGGTGGTAGTGGTGGTAAGGGGTGTGTTTGAAAGGGTGGGGGTGTTTGAAGGGGTTGATTGTGTTAGAACCTCCCTTTTCCCGGTCCCACCGCAGATGATCCACTTAGCCAAAAAGTGAATCATCTCATCAGGACAACAGGGTGGGGGAGGTCCCTCCGGGACGCGCTCGCAACCGGTAGGCGAAAACGCTCGCATTTACTATGGATAGAGATATTTATAATGCACGACGACGAAGGCGGTTTTCCCAACGTTTCTCGAGTTATCCCGACGTTGATTTATGGTAATTAGAAAAGGCCCAGAACATATTACACTTGCCCAGTCATTGGCGTTCGCGTGGTCCCTTCCACCGAATTATTTATCGAAATATGTCTCAACCGGAGGCGATCCGTCCCAAGTGATTTAGCCATAAAATCAACTGCTTATGACGTGAGTCACTTCTATCTTTAGCTTTGCATGGAAATAGAAAATTATACTTTGATCAGTGGAAATTGCAAGAACCTATCATATTTTTTTAAATGTGTACAAATGTGTGAGGTTTGCCCCAAAAATTGTGAATTACTGATCGAGATAGTATTCTAAGAGTATGGATAATTTGAAACAGCATTTTTTTGGGGGGTTTCCTTCAAGAATTTTTCATTTCAAGAGTTAGCTTCGACCTTGAATCCAAGATTTCTATTAGGTACGTGACCTTTGTGCTGATGCAAGTATTGTAATTTACTCATACATGATGATTCGTGAATTTTCAATCGGTTTCCGTTTGTGCAACTTCTAAAATTCTAAATCATTCGGTGAATCAGTAGCCAGCAGACGTTATTAAGGCACAAATAGGTTACTATTTATAGTTGGTGGGGTATTACTAGGGAGAATAGTTTGTTGCGAATGATGCCCTAACCTTTGAATTCATCAAACTTTCTATTATAATAACAGTCTACCATCAAGAATTATGTGTTACTAGTTGGCAAAGACTTGTGCAACTGAATCCCAACATAGTTTAATACGGCATAAATAGTTACTAGTTATAGTTGGTTGGGTATTACTAGGGGGAATAGTGCCCTAACCGTCGAATTCAATCTAACATTGTATTATTATAACAGTTTATTATTAAGAACCTTTTGTTACTACTTGGCAAATACTTGTGCAATTGCTAAATCAATCGGTGAATCAGCCACCAAAAGACGTTAATAAGGCATAGTTACTAGTAATAATTGGTAGGATATTACTATTTAAGGAAATGGTTTGTTGTGGATGATGCCCTAACCGTCGAATTCAATCTAACATTGTATTATTATAAAAGAAAAAACAAAAAGAAATAAACTAATTTTAAAAAAAAACTTACTGGTGTATTCAGGAAAAAATTTACAACCATCCGAATGTAACGGATTTGTCAAATAAAAAATATTCGGTTTGTTTTCCTTAGGTATTACTATCAGGGAAATAGTTTGTTGCGGATGATGCCCTAACCGTCGAATTCAATCTAACATTGTATTATTGTAACAGTCTACCATCAAGTATTATGTGTTACTACTTGGCAAAGACTTGTGCAATTGCTAAATCAATCTGTGAATCAGCCACGAAAAGACGTTAATAAGGCATAGTTACTAGTTATAGTTGGTAAGGTATTACTATTGGGGGGAATAGTTTGTTGCGGATGATGCCCTAACCGTCAAATTCAATCTAACATTGTATTAATATAAGAGTCTACCATCAAGAATTATGTGTTACTACTTGGCAAAGACTTGTGCAACTGCAAAATCCCAACATAGTTTAATACGGCATAAATAGTTACTAGATATAGTTGGTAGGGTATCACTAGAGGGAGCAGTTTGTTGCGGATGATGCCCTAACCGTCGAATTCAATCTAACATTGTATTATTGTAACAGTCTACCATCAAGAATTCAGTGTTACTACTTGGCAAAGACTTTTCCAACTCCTAAATCAATCGGTGAATCAGCCACCAAAAGACGTTAATAAGGCATAGTTACTAGTTATAGTTGGTAAGGTATTACTATTGGGGGGAATAGTTTGTTGCGGATGATGCCCTAACCGTCAAATTCAATCTAACATTGTATTATTATAACAGTCTACCATCAAGTATTATGTGTTACTACTTGGCAAAGACTTGTGCAATTGCTAAATCAATCTGTGAATCAGCCACGAAAAGACGTTAATAAGGCATAGTTACTAGTTATAGTTGGTAAGGTATTACTATTGGGGGGAATAGTTTGTTGCGGATGATGCCCTAACCGTCAAATTCAATCTAACATTGTATTAATATAAGAGTCTACCATCAAGAATTATGTGTTACTACTTGGCAAAGACTTGTGCAACTGCAAAATCCCAACATAGTTTAATACGGCATAAATAGTTACTAGATATAGTTGGTAGGGTATCACTAGAGGGAGCAGTTTGTTGCGGATGATGCCCTAACCGTCGAATTCAATCTAACATTGTATTATTATAACAGTCTAACATCAAGAATTCAGTGTTACTACTTGGCAAAGACTTTTGCAACTGCTAAATCAATCGGTGGATCAGCCACCAAAAGACGTTAATAAGGCATAGTTACTAGTTATAGTTGGTAAGGTATTACTATTAGGGGGAATAGTTTGTTGCAGATGATGCCCTAACCGTCGAATTCAATCTAACATGTATTATTATAACTATCTACCATCAAGTAAGTATTATGTGTTACTACTTGGCAAAGACTTGTGCAATTGCTAAATCAATCTGTGAATCAGCCACGAAAAGAAGTTAATAAGGCATAGTTACTATTTATAGTTGGTAGGGTATTACAATTAGGGAAAATAGTTTGTTGTGGATGATGCCCTAACTGTCGAATTCAATCTAACATTGTATTATTGCAAGAGTCTACCATCAAGAATTATGTGTTACTACTTGGCAAAGACTTGTGCAATTGCTGAATCAATCGGTGAATAAACCACAAAAAGACGTTAATAAGTCATAAATATTCACTAGTTATAGTTGGTAAGGTATTACTAGGGGGAATAGTTTGTAGCGGATGATGCCCTAACCGTCGAATTCAATCTAACATTGTATTAATATAACGGTATACCATCAAGAACCGTGTGTTACTACTTGGCAGAGATTTTTTGTTGGAATCGGTCGGGATGCGGCCCAGGGAAAATAAATGAAATTATTTCATTTATTGTTTTATTGAATGACGTTTCGTTCTCTTACTGAGGACATCTTCAGAGCTATACGCGGACAAACAGGCATTGTTATGTTTAAAAGAAAAAACAAAAAATAATAAATAAAAACTAATGTAAACCAAATACTTAGGTACTGGTGCATCCAGGAAAAAATTTACAACCATCCGAATGTAACGGATTTGTCAAATAAAAAATTTTTGGTTTGTTTTCCTTAGGTAAACCACTGTTGTTGAAATAATTTCATTTATTTTCCCTGAGCCGCATCCCGACCAATTCCAACCAAACAGTACTTACAGCACCAAACCTCTAACATTACTTGGCAGAGACTTGTACAATTGCTAAATCAATCGGTGTATCAGCCACCAAAAGTCGTTAATAAGGCATAGTTACTAGTTAAAGTTGGTAAGGTAGTAACTATTACTGGGAATAGTTTGTTGCGGATGATGCCCTAACTGTCGAATTCAATCTAACGTTGTATTATTATAACAGTCAACTATCAGGAATTCTGTGTTACTACTTGGCCAAGACTTGTGTAACTGCTAAATCAATCGGTGAATCAGCCACCAACAGACGTCATTCGGTCGGGTTAACGCATCCAAACAATAGACTCCAGGAAAAGCCTTTGAAGGAGGCTCCCAGCAGTGATCGGAATGAAGAGCAACTCCCAAGCGGCCGAACCTCGTTGTGATGCATGACGCTGGCTCCCGTTTGATGCATCGCCCAATCAGAAAAGAACCTTCCCATAGAGAAGGGATGGAGCCCCGGATAACTACCCTATGTTTCTAGAAGGGTAAATAAAAAAACAACCCCTTCTCAGATAAACACTGATGTTTAGATCGGCGATGCTCCCCGTTTCGGTACCCCCGAAACAGAGGGTTAATTCTCTGCAGTCCTCTTTTCGCTTCTGAGTCACCTTTTTCTCTCTCTTTTTTATCCGGAAACTCGCAGTTAATGGTCCATTGAAATCCGTCCAATCGCATCGTAAAACGTACGGGGTCCAATAATTAACTCAGCCCTCCCGCCGTTCGTCCATTAAAATTTTAATGGAGCCCGAGCGTATTAAGTAGTGTTCTGAACACGGGGAAAAAACTCCCTAATATTCCCGGTTTAATCTGATAATCTCATCACTCCATGCGAAAGGATTACCTTGGCGTAATCTCATTTTAATGAACATTGTTCGGTGCTAACATCATGGGAAATCACTTGAATATGACTTGCATTTTTTATTTATTTCAGTAATAAAAATCGGATTTTCCGAGAAAATTAATAAATAAAGGATATTAAGTATTATTAAAAACGGATAAGAATTAAGTGGAAAATAATTTCTGTGCCTGGTAATATTCAAAAGTTCAAACATTCTGAAGATCTAAAAGACAAATTTACCTAAACGTTTTATTTTATTTCAAATCGACCAGCTCAATGAAATCATTGATCGAAGGTCTACCTTTAATACCGATCGAAACTATCCATTGTTCTTGGGCACAAGAATTTTTGACGCTCAAATTTATAGGGTGGGTACAAATTTTTCTCAATATTATTCTGCAAAAAAAAGCTACATTTCAATATATTAGCCTGTTCACTTCTAGCAAATTTTTAGCGCATATATATGTGAAAGCTCCAGGTGTGCAACACGATCAAATGAGAAAATATTCGTGAATCCTCGTATATTATAACATTATATTGCATTCAAATTTGAGCACATTGAGTGTGAAGGAATTGTTAACTACTAGATTGAAGGCAATAAAGAAAACTTGTTCCAGATAATATTCTGCGATCCAAAAAAGATTTTGGATTTTTTGACAGTTTTTAAAATTTTTCAGCAAATATCAATGAAATTTAAGTACATTTTTCATCAAAATTTTGTGCCTAATTTTTTAATGTTCTAGTTCATTGTTATAAACTTTTATAGACTAAAATCCTGATAAAAATATTATTTTAACAATTTTTAGCCGTTCTCAGCCTCTTTTAATGATTTTTTCAGTACATTTTTTATATTTGACCAATTTAATGTGCTCAAAAGTGCTGGCTAACAGTAGGGAGAAAATTGGGTTTCTGGCTCAAAGTTGAGCACTAAGGTCCTGGCCCCAGTCATGTTTGAGCATGCACGTCATCAAACCATCCCACCTCCGCTGTATTGGGGATTTGGTTCCTTCTAGGAACCACTGGATTTTAACCTTAGTTTGTAAATATTCTGGACATCAACACGGTAATAAATACATATTTTTTAAATTAAATGAGGTTTGCAAAAAGGCGTGCCTCCCCTATCTAGTGGTGGGTTAACTAAAACGATTGTTATTTTGTGTGCATTGATATGCTGAACGATTAGATTTTTCGCCTTGAAGATCGTGATCATTTTTTCAATCCCAGATGGATTTTGGAATCAAAAGAGCTTATATCAGGAACATAGCTTCGTGCTCCAGCTATTCTTCAATCTCTTCCTCAGAACAAGAATTAGATTATATCATTCCTAAAAATTGGAATAATTTTTTACCAGGTTAGTACAGGTAAATAGACGGACACCACTCTCTTTCATGTTAGTTAGCTTTCAGTTTGAGTCCACGCTCAGAAGGATCAGGTACTGACCGAATAATTCAGGAATTTATTTACCAATACCTGTTTCATAAGTCGCTCATTTGTCCCAATGAGTCAAGCATACTTACTATTTTCTGCCTGAAATACGACCTCAATAATAAACGTTTAGAACAATACTCCAGGGAGTCATTTACTGGAAATTAAATCAGCTAATGAATAATTTCACAGCGAGCTCACAATTAGTTCTTGCCCGGCGGTAAATTATTTAGTCCCAACGTCAAATGTTTCACTTTCTCCGGTTGTATTGGCATAACAGGTTCCGCTTCAACAATTGAACAGGTAAAGTTGGTATTATAAATTCCATTACCCGCGCGTTGTTAGTCCCTCTCCGATTCTGGGAAGATCAATATTTGCGACCCCAATTAATATTGCTTATTCAATCTCGACGTTCAATGTCACATCGAGTTCGCCAATTCGCAGAACACCAGAAGGCTAGAATACATTCATCTTGGTTTACATTAGAGAAGAAATCCGGGAAGTTTTCGTGGAAATAATGAAGGGAAGATATTTAATGCCGTTTGTTTTCAAGGATGAATATTTGAGGAGAGAGACTGTTAAGATCAATAAACCGTTGTTACCAAGTTTTATGCAGATAGTAGGAGAGGTTGCAAATGATAAACATCAGATTCGTGCTTAGAGATAGGGCACGCCTCAGCAAATCTGGTATACAACGTACTGGTTAGGGATGCTTAAATTACAGGGGTGTCCCTATTTTTGAGTCGTATAGCTATGATTTTGCTAAGAATAGCGGAAATATCATTATGATTTTATTGGATTTAAACCATCCATTAAGATAACCCGAGTGTGCTACGAATACTGGTTTCGACATCTCCATCATCTAGAATAAAACATTTTGCTCATCCGTCCATAACCATCTTCCTTTAAATTGGTCTTGTTTTTCTGTCAAATCATCTCGTTCTCTCCCCTCACCGTCTTTTTCTTCTTTATATTGAACACAATTGATGCTTTGCCATGTTTCGCCATATTTGTGTACCACTCATGTGTTGTAGACCACAGTTATATCCACTCATGTGTTGTAATTTATAGCTTAAAATTGAGCTTTTGGTAGTATGATGAATAAACAAATACATCCAACTCTTGGAGTTGGCCCTTGAAAAAATCGGTTCATTAAGTCGTTCCATTAGTTTCAGGAGTTATTCCTGTGCCAACAACCAATTTTAGCATTTGATTTTTTTAACGGTACAAAGGTAACAATTACCATGTGTCATACATGCATAAAACCAGGAGCCAAACTTTGACCAACGTCAGATTGATTAAAAGAAAACACGTCTCCACGAAAACAAAAGTTGGTCAAACGACGCGCCATCCGTAAGAGTGCCTCGCAGGCCCGGTCATCACAAGATTTTTTAACTAAGAGGGCTCCAATTTCCTTGATGAAACTTTTGGCCTCCTGATACCATGGTCCCAAGGTTCCAAAGGCGAGAACCCTGAAGGCAAAATTTGACGCTCTCAACTGCTTGTACTTCTCCCGTTTCCTTTGACGTGCTGTCTCTTCTGTTGCCCCTACTGTAATACTCGTTCTGGGCAAGTATGAAGGCGCTTAAGTGCCACACACGTCCTATCTTATATAAGGCGTTGTCCCCCAAACCGTCGTACCAATGTCACACCATCTGGACCATTCCCGTCAATACGGCACAGACCATTGGGCTCCGGAGAGACACATGACTGCAGACGTGGGAGCTAATTGAACTACCTTATTCATCTCTTTGTGACGTGAACACCGGCCCTTGTTTTTGGTACAACTCAAACCGTGGACACCAGTCTCATCAACCACAGAACAGCAAATACAATCGTGCTCTTGATAGAGGCGACATCCTAGTCGTAGAGCGATGCATTCAAACTAGTTTTTACTGTACCCATTAAGATAAAATTCATGAGACGCTATGCTGAAACAAATATCCAACTAATCCTGAGTTTGAAAGAAATCAAAAGTATAGATCATAAAAAAATTGACGCTATAAGAAACTCACGTTTACAATGCGCACAAGCTACTATTGATCTGACGATAATGAAATCTATAGGAGACAACTTTGGATATATTTCATTTAATCCTTCAAAATGCAATCTAACCCGGGCTAAAACCTAGTATTGTTCTAAGTGTGGGAAATAATGACCACAGACACGGAATAAAAATTGATCAGCAAGCTCTGAAACCCTAAAAAAGTGGAGATTTTAATTTTGTCAAGGACAACGAATTTCTTGACTTCTTGCATGATCACCAAGTTTCCCTACCTACCTTCGCATGCAGTGACAGAAGTCAGATGAGAACAGTGAAAACATTACGATTTATCAGTATTCCTTCATCCCCCTCCCCTTTCCTTAATGAAATTCATATTATACCAATTTTTTAATTCAACAAAAACGAATCACAAAGATGGCAAGAATTGGGTAGCGTTTACAAAGATCGGTAGTAATTACCTCTTTGTAGTAATTTGAAATTTGTTGTTGATTTTTTTTTTTTTTTTTTTTTTTTTTTTGGAGAATAGCAAGATTTCATCTTTTTTGTTTCTCTCTAGACCTTACAAAAGACGATTTCACATAAAGGGACATTTTCTACGTACATTTTTAATAGAAATGCCTGTCTGTGCTTAATCAAGTTTTTTCCCTACAGTTCTCCCCAGGAATTGGGGCTTCTTCAGGGAGATGCTAAAAATCGTATTTGAAATGACAAATTAGATTTCTAAATGTGTAGATGATAACATTTTTAGTAATTTGAACTGTCCAGATGAAGAAACGTTACATTTTCTACGTAGCCCGTATGTCACGATAGGTCAGATTGGTGACATTGGCATAGAATCCCTCCGCCCTCTATTGGTGAAAAAGGATTTTCATATTATAAAATCCAATCTAATATACTGCACGTGCGTTCGATGAATAATTCATAAGCGATCACAAAGTGCGAAAGTGAGATGGATTCAGCGTGGAACTATGACTGACCTCAGCAGAGGGATTCGGGAACCAAAGGAGCGGCAAGAGGTGGATAATGCAAAGGGCGGCTGACGGCCCAGCGAAGCGAGAGCAACTAAATCAGCATCACAATGGTCGACGTTAGAGCCAGCTCGAGTCGTGTCCGTCATGTCGGACCTCGTTTTTGTAGAAAAGTCGAATTTGCTAAGCCTTTTTGACAGAAATTAATAATGGGAATTAAACATGTACCTACTGCCTACACTTTACGTTGAAACCAGTAAAATTTTGACAGTTGGTTCTCACCAGCGGTTTCCAATTCCATTATCGAAAGCTAGTCATTACTAGTATTGCCTTGTCCAGATGGTTCCGTTCGATTCATTGAGAAATAAATATCAATCGATAAACATCTCGTCTTTGAAAGAAAGGCCAATTAGCAAAGCCTTCAAAACAGAGAGAAGATTAACAGTGAGAAGTAAAAATGGACCGTAAAACAGAACCATTTCAATAGCGGAAACCCCTTCATAGCGAACGAAAACGGTGGTCCCGAACGAATCCCATCTATTCTTCTTTCAGCAAACCCTCTTTACAGCGGAACCTTTCGATACCAGTCACAACTGTAAAATTAGGTCCGAAATGTGGTTTTCACCTCTCAGTATAGCGGAACGTAGGAATTGATTGTTTTTGTGAACAACATTCGAGAAGAAAATGCCAAATGTCAAAGTTTGCTCGTGTGTTAGGTGTTTCCGACTGCTTAGCACATCGTGTTAAAACCCGTAAAATTTCGGCAACTAACATAATTGAAAACTATTCAGTTCCTACTTGTAATAATCTAGTAACCACTAGTAATAATGTGAGGGGCTACCCAGATCAGGTGATAATCCTTCTATTCTATGTTGAAATTTGAAGCGGAGGCTCACTAAGACACATGGAATAGAACTGTTACGTATGGATCTATTCTAATTAGGTGAATTGCTCAAATGTTTTTCATAAGAAGTCATTCACTGCCTGGGTTGGTTTGGAAGCAGATTCTTCCCAATAAGAACCGCTAATTTTGTCTGCTGCTTGAGCGCATGTCTCATTACCGACGAAATTATTTTCAGAAACTCCGCTACTTGCTGTAAAACAAAGACAATACAACGTCCTGGAGGTAATGGTCGTGTAATGGCCTGATCGGCCCGCCGAACGACACACCAGGGTCCTCCATATTACAGATTAAGGTCCCAAGCTCCCGTCTCACACCCCCAAAAGTATGGAACATTAATTCCCATCCTCTTCCATTAGGCTAATAGTAATAATTGTCCAAGACCCCACGAGCGTCCTTCGAATCCGCTGCCGCAGCCGTGTTTAGTTTCGGGGTTTCTGATAATTAATGCAACGTCCCCTGGGGAGCGGGTTGACCCTGTAAGTTTGCTAAGGATCCGAATCAGACTGGCGGAGAAGGGCTAGAAACAGATGAAGTAAGCACTGTAGGGAAGTTTTACTTGTATTAGCCAAATCCGCCCCAGTTTCAAACAACAATGATATTCTGACAATATACGTTGAATATAATTAACTGCACTGAATAACTAGAGAAGGAAACCCTCCTGCCTGCTTGCGATGTTCCAGAATGATTTACTGCAAACATACGTATACGTAACACTTTTTGTTTTATTATTTGCAATAATGAACCTGTGAAATCTACCAAAAAAATAGATAAATAGAGTAACACGTCCTCAACATTTGTAGGTTTACGTTTCAAGAAGTGTAGAACCCCAAAATCGAAAGGGAAAAAAATAAAATCTATCCGCCCGCTGTACGCCGTCTATAGATTTTTTATGAAACTCCTGTACCACATTTTATGAAACATGAGTCAAAAATCACATATTATATAGTAGGTTGGCATCAATTTCGTACATCCCTGAAGGGGCTGAAATATAAAAAAAGCTAGATCTCAAAAACTTTCAATATAACTGTTTTATTTAGTTGTTTATAGATTTCATCCCAAAGAATCGAATGAAACCTTTCTGATCGCTAAACGTTCACTCTGGCATGAAAAATTAACTTTACCGCGGAAGTAAATTGCAACTGGTAAAACATCGTAAAAATCCACTCATAGACTTCGGTGATCATATCAGCTGATATAATTCCAATGGAATTCTCACTTCACGAAATCTAGTTTATTATAACTTCGTCACCAATAGACTTGACCAATGGACTTGTGAAGCGTAGGTAGGTTATTTATTCTACTTCATTAATTTTCAGTTTGCAGGTTAGCTCTTGTTAAATGAAGGACTACTACAGTATGGGTGTTTTATTTAATATAACTTCTCCTCGGTTGACATCTACGCCTGTTCACAATTGTGAACATAATATATTTTTTATTCAACAAAACCAATTTGAAGACAGAAGGTCTTTTTTGTAAACCTTGTTATAATCTGAACTATCCGAATAAAGAAACGGTACCTACCTTGTAAGTCTGTGTCGATACACTATGACAATACTACCAGAGAAATACTTGTAAATATATATATATATATATATATATATATATATATATATATATATATATATAATAATATAAGTTATATATATAATATAAGTTTACAACACGTGAGTCCGTTTTTAAAAAGATTTATTTTTCACAATGAAAATACAAGTAACGTGACTGTCGGAGCGCGGAATAAGAAAGAGCGCTCTCGCAAGGGTTCCAGAGGTTTTTATTAACTTGGGAGTACGTGGGCGTCGTTATCTTGTGCTGTGTGCAGCAGAAGTCAGCAGGCGGCGGATAAGACAATGGGCCTTTGAAGAGGTTCGCAGTGGTCATCTCCGCTGGAGGATGACTCATGGTTGATGAAAGAGTGCCTTTGTTCTCTGTTGCGGGGATCGGAGGTTGATTGTGGTAACTCCTCTCGCCGTAGATTGAAGCAGGGGGATGAGTCGCCGTGGTGAGTCATACGCTGCTGGGCTCGTGTGGTGGAGTCATAAACTGTAACGGATAACTCACAGGGTGTGTTATTAAGGGTTTCCTACGTTTAGTTCTTTTGTATGCACATCCGATCATTAGTATTGTCAATATTATCACTGTCAAAACATATAGTGGACTTATTAAGATATGTACATAATCGTGTGTTGTGACTAAGTCGTCGTTAATTAGAGAAGGCCAACCTGTTTCAAATTTTGGAAGATAGGAAAATTCTTTTAGATTTATTTCAACGGGGTGAATGTCAAGATTCGAAATTTCATTGAGGGGTATTAGAGGGATTCTCAATTTTCCTTGGATTGTTTCTGTTGATCTAATAGGGATGTTATTCAGTAAGATCTCATCACCAGATGGCTGTACTATCCAAGTTCCTTGGATGCGATGCAAGGTGTTACCTGTGGGGGTTCTATCTTCTAGAATAGTTTCGTTAAAAGCAGTTATAATAATATGACCCGACTCTGGTATAGACGAGTAAAAGGGGTCCTGAATTTGAATTTTTGTGAATTGGCAATCTTTAAGAGCGTTGCGCTTAATGATGTTTTGGGAGCAGGTGGAAGTCTCTTTACATAAGAATTCCTTGTTACAATAGTATTCGTCACCATTCTTATAACATAGTTTGTTAGTAGAGTAATTGATTACATATTTCTTATCAACTAATACAAATCTTGTCTTAGGAATTATGGTTACGTATCCTGTATCGTGTACAATGGGTACAGGTTGTAGTAGATATAATTTAAGACCTAGATCTACATATATTGGTATTCTTATAATATAAAATATTTGGTCGTCGCTTAGAGAGCATACTGTTTTTGAGTTTAGTTCATACTCTATCGTGCTATTGAACATTTTTAATTTGTTTCCATGGTTTTCTTTCGCTATTTTCAGCAGTTCAGACTCGAATGCTTGGAGAGGAACTATACTCGGGTGTGTCATTCCTAGTTTACAGAAAGCTAAGGAAGTTTCTATTTCCCGTTGCTGATTTATTATTATGTTTAAATTCGTTATGATTTGTACTGCTATTTTGCGCATTAGAGCTTCATTGAATTCGTTGGCGAAATTTGATCGAGATTCTAATTTGGTTTTTATTTCTTGGTTGTTGTTGTTTAGCATAGTTATGGTGTTGTTATATTTCTCCATTAATTCAATTAATAGTCTATGTTCTTTATTCAGTTGGGCGTTGGTTTGAGAGTTTTTCCGAGATACGGTTTTTATTATTTTGTCATACTTTTTCCTGTCTTCGTCATCTAAGTTTCCAGTAATAAACTTTATGACTGATCCTAATCCGTTGATTAGACCTCTTTTTGTTCTCAATATTTTTGATTTTTGACTAATTTTTATGTCTTTGCGGGGTTCCAGGTTTCGAAGTTTTTCGGATGCGATTTTCAAGTTCAGTTCTATAGTGGTCAAGTGTTCGTTGAGTACTTGTGATGAATTTCGTTGAAGTTTCCTTTTGAATTTCGTAAGGGATGTCTCTAAGTCAGTTAGGGAGGTTCGGAGGGTGCTCACGTCGTAATGTATGAGTAGGAGGTGTTCTTCTGTTTCAGTATAGGCTCGTCCAAGTTCTATGGGTAGCAGTCCTCCACTTTTGTCAATGTTGTAGATTTCTCCGGCGAGGATGCATGGTAGGAGTCTGAAAGGAATTTAAGGGTTTAATTTTCTCTCTATTGCGTTTCTGTAGATTTCGTCTCGTAAGTTTAGTGATTCAAATTCAAGTGGCATATTTTTTGATAAAAGGTCCGCATATTTACAAGTGAATGGTCCACAGTCGTAACTGTTGCTTTGAAGGGGTATAGTGTTCATTGATTGCAAAGTCCATTCTGTCCTATCTAGGGTCTGGTCGAATTTGTCCTACCGACTGCGCCAAATATAAGTTTACAACACGTGAGTCCGTTTTTAAAAAGATTTATTTTTCACAATGAAAATACAAGTAACGTGACTGTCGGAGCGCGGAATAAGAAAGAGCGCTCTCGCAAGGGTTCCAGAGGTTTTTATTAACTTGGGAGTACGTGGGCGTTGTTATCTTGTGCTGTGTGCAGCAGAAGTCAGCAGGCGGCGGATAAGACAATGGGCCTTTGAAGAGGTTCGCAGTGGTCATCTCCGCTGGAGGATGACTCATGGTTGATGAAAGAGTGCCTTTGTCCTCTGTTGCGGGGATCGGAGGTTGATTGTGGTAACTTATATATATAATTTAATATATATATATATATATATATATATATATATATATATATATATATATATATATATATATATATATATATATATATATATATATATATATATATATATATATATATATACATATATACATATATACATATATACAAAATGGGTGTTTCGCCCGAACACCACGGAATTGCGCTATGTAAATGGGTTACAATGGTGGAACCCGTGAGTCTGATCTCTTTCTTAATCAACCTACGGTACCGAAATTTAAAGTTCCAGTCATGTAGCATTATCGTTTGAGCGAATTTCCGTAAATTATGGTACTCTATAATGTAAAATTGTTTTGAAATTTGAGCTTTTTGATTACAAGGACATTGTTTAATATTAATTTTATGGCAAAAAAGTATTCTAAATAATAATCTTCTATTCAACTAGAGGTTTTGAATGTTTAGCTTTTCTGCAGTTTTTGTAGATTTTTAGCAAATTTTAATGAATTTTAAGTAAATTGATCAGCATAGTTATGTACATAAATTTTTGAATGTTCAATTATAAATAATAAACTTTATTTGAGCAATATTCAACCAAAAAAATATAAATTTAACGATTTTTAGCCGTTTTTTGTCATTTTCTGGTGATTTTTAATTACACTATTTGACATTTGACCACTTTAATGTGCTAAAAAAATTCTGACTAACGAACTCATCCTTTAGTATAGAAAGCTCAATTTTTAGGCGCAAGAACGGAATTTTAATCTCAATCCTAAGGGGAGTTATCGTCTGGAACGACACATAAAATAAATAAATAAATATATGTATACATATGAAGAAGCATTAAACTTTAGGATTCGTTTCAGAACTCTTCAAAACGGATTTCTATGAAGAAATTTGTCAAAAATGTTGATTTTAAAATTTTCCAAGCCATTGTATTTTCTACAAAAATTCGCTAAAATGGAGCTCCGTTGGTATATTTCTAACACAATTATAATGTATTACGGTTGGGCTCTAATCAGCTGGGGACTTCTATTGGCTAATTTTCCTCGTAATTGACCTACGGTGCTCAAATTTAAGATGGACTCCTTTGTGACTCCTAGAAAACAATTGAAGTGAGGACATTGGATCAGCTGATGAGCCTCTGAGGCTCTTTTCATTTCCTAATCAACCTATGGTGATGAGAATTCAAATGGTTCGTTTTTGGGATAAGTTCGTTGAATACAATACGAGGTATGGAGGTTAAATGTTCAGCTGAGATAACTCAGAGGCTAATTCCTGTCCTAATCCACCTTCGGTGCTGCAATTTGAAATTTAGCGCCTTTGGAATACCTTGGAAACAGTGGTGAAGATGTCGCACTGTTGGTTCACAAGGGGCGCAACTCAAAAAATGTAGTTTTTGGGAAAACGCTTTCAAAGTTTTTGCAACTCTTCTCACCTCAATTGTGTCGCTGCTATTTAGGTTAGCTCTTTAATTATTTTTGCGTTTTGTGAGAAAACTACTGAACTTTTGATGGCACTAGGTCTTGTATGACTCATAACCAATTTCACTTTAAAAAAAAAAAAAAAAATACTAATACCCGAAAAATGATTAAATTTGGAATTGCGCCCATTGTATTTTCAGCACTCCAGCTGTCGTTTTGAGTTGGGCCCATTCCCTTCCCACTTCCGCATACAATAATTGGAGAACGAAAACAGTGCTTTATTAAGTAATAAATTAAATTGACGCTGAAATCATGACAAATGATCTTTGGAAAATGAACTAGTAAACTTTTTTATTTTTTGATTTAACAATGGAACAGTCACATCCTATTCTGTACAGTCTAATGACTCATGAGATCACAAAATTTCTAGTTCAAATATTGAAGTTTCACAAAATTAGTAGTTCTATATTCTAATGACTTTTAAACCACGAAATTTCAAAATTTTCTGCTGTATTGCTATATTGGACTAGAAAAATCACAATACACTTTTCACACTTAAATTGCATAGTACCACGAGCATGGAAGTACATGGAAATTATCCTGAAAACTTCGAAATCAACAACTGAGTCCATAACTCGAACTAAAATACTTAGGTTCATTGTTGGAAATGATAAAACAAAAGAGAGAAGGTAAGTGAGTAATTAATGTACCATAAACAAACTAAAATGAAGTAAAGAACACATGCAATTAGCAACTCTAGCTGGAAGGGGTGGACACCTAGGTAGGCGCTTACAAACTGTCATAACACCTTTTTGACTTGCGCCCCTTGTCCTTGAACAATCCCCTCCAACTATAAAAATGCAACAGGGACTCTTAGTGCATTCTAGCGGCAATAGTTGGTACTATCAAAACGCCTCTTGTACCTGCATGTAGATCTCGTTCTGGTGATTTTAACAGTGTAAATATTTCAAAAATGCCATTTTTTGAGTTGCGCCCCTTGTGAACCAACAGTGCGATGTGTCCACCACGATGTGCCCAAGATGTGAGTGTGGTGTGTGTGGGGACTCATCAGCTGAGGGTCCTCTGAGGCTGATTTCTTTTCTAATCACCTACTGTAAATACATTAATTTATTGTAATAGAGGAATTTATGTACAAGAAACCAACATAGTTTCAAACCAATTCATAGTCCTTGCAACCCTTCATCAAGGTGGGAAAATGACATTGTCATAAAGTGTATAATTTAATAAGTTTATTAAAAATCGTTAAATTGCGGGGTGGTTTTTTCGCTGTGAAGATGTAAAAAGTTTTGCAAGGCGCAATGTGTAGTTTAGATAATGTACCATGGACTGGGATCAATAATTATAGGCTATTCATCTGCGTAGAAGGGCTATCTAATGCTGGAAAAATAAACCTTTGTGAAATGATTTGTATTAGAGACTCGGTGGACAGAAGTAGTTTTTGTTGACTACACGGTTTAGAATTTTCGTGAATAATATTACCTATTCTTGCTGGATTATTCTTGAAATTACTCATTTTGTTGTACTATTTTCCGAACGAATTTCTTTTCAATTTTTAAATGACCAAAGTTGCATCCAACCTATTGGTTTCCTCGCCTTCGGGGTCTTGGTTGTGGTTATGTCCAACGAGAAAGGGTTTGGAAGTAGTTGCTTGCGCGTCATCCCATGGAGGCCCGATATCCCGGTCTTCTGGTTCGGACGTCCGAAGGATAAGAACGTCAGGACAACTGGAGGGGAGACGCTGACCCGAGAAAGCTGCCAACCGGGGGGAAACGTCAGTCAGCCCAGAAGAGGATTAGCCGCCCAGTCCACCAGAGTTTAAGCCGATAAGCCTCGGACCAGGCCAATTAGCTTCCAGCTGGGCTTCCCGCAGACATATTAGCTAAGTACACAATCACTCTCACCTCTAAGTGGTTTGTTTAAATTGGTTTACTCCAGGTTGTTAACAGTCGAAGTTTGAGGGGTTAAATATCTCGGTAATAAAACAGTCGAACACATTCACGAAGAAACCCTAAATATATTGACGTGGTGTAAGGGGTGCCGACAATCAATTGCAATCAGCTATTATTCTCCAGAACGGTTTTTGAGACTATGCTGTGGAAACTACGATTGGACTAAAGAATCACAGCAGGTCAAAAAGAGTGGGCAGTTTGTTTCCTTAATTAATAATTTATTGTAATCTGGATATTCCTGTAGGATTTAGATGGTGACAGCAAGATCAGTAGAATTATTGGAAGTAACAATTATTTTATAGTGTAGTAAAAAAATGGACCGATAATACCTTTCAAGATGTTGCTAATAGCTCTTCAAAATGCCATCAAAATCGGCGGAATTGCTGAGTCGTTCCGCTACTGACAACGTTCTCGATTGCGTATACCATTGTAGATCTTATTGCTATGAAATTCATAAGCTCATTTAGACCATTTTTCTATATCCTATCTACCTTACGATTTTCAGTGTATACTTGTTTCAAGAGATGCGCAAAGCTCCCAAAGATCCAACGATCATGACAACTGTCGAGACCAACTTGATAATCCATACGAAACTTGGAAATTTCGTCGACAGGGACAGACAGTCAGGTATAGGTGTAAATGGTTAGATTTTAGAATGACATACACCGACTCATCGTGAAAATCTCCACTCTATAGTGACAAAGACTTGAGATAAGGTCCTAATCATATGCAGGCTGAGAATTTATGATACTTGTCTGCAATCAAGCCATATGTGAAAGAAGGAGGCAAGCACAGTGGAGTGCTAGAGGTGCGAAAGAGAACTTGCACCTAATATCCTTGTAATCCCCACAGCAGAAAAAAGTACCTACCATACCTACCTATCATCTTCGCCATACCATACTCATCATGTCCGCTTCAAACATCAGTGGCAGTAGGAGCTTTTATATCAATTTTAGACTTAAAGTGGAGTAAAGGTTTGAACAAATGACTTATGTTTTATATAATTGATGGTAAGCACTGAATTTATTTTTGAATTTTTAAGTGGATAACTTAGCTTATGTTTGTATGGACACTTTGGCCCGTCAATGCTAAATAAAGTTTGATAGAAAAATAAAAATAGAAAAAATAAAATCACATTGCAAAGTTACAGACGTATATAGAACCTTTGACTTTGATAAGAATCTCTGGGTGTAGTTGGAACAAGCTGGACGTCAAGGTTGAATACATTTTATTATCTCAAGTCGGAAGTTTTCTGAAAAACGAACAATTCAATAAGGTACATACTTTTCCCAAGCCCAAACTCTACGAATCCGATCTAAGATTGTTTACTAGTGATGCAGCATTGTAGAGGTTAAGTCTGTATACAAAGCAATAGAATTTTTGTGTTCAGTTGTCACATATTGAATGTATAAAGGTCGTCATTGAGCAGTTTCAACTAGAATAGGAAAAGCTTCATGGATAACAGCATCCTCCCAATTCCGTTTCCCAATTGATGGCTGCGACTCAGGAGAAGAAAACTATCCCGTTTCTTCGGTTTTCAATTGAATCCCTGACAACCTCTTCTCTTGTGGGTTTATCTGTCGCCCTTCCAAAGGTTCCAACTTCTACTGGATCAACGAAAAGAAAGGGCGAATGGTTTTTGAATCAATAAAGGAAATCCCTTCAGACGAGACGGACGGATATCCCGTCCATTAGAGATGACCTCGCCTTCAGACGTTTGTCCCAGTTGAGACGTCTACTCCTTGCAGGTTGAGCTCTTTAATTGGATTTCGTCACCGCTCTTCTCTTTCAATAAGTCAATGTAGCTATTGCTTCCGGTCAACGAAGTTGAAAGAGTAAGTAGTTCATAGTGTATGGTTTGCGATCTGACGGATATCTACCTTTTTAGGATCAGATAGTTCTATGTGTTATTTATTAATTTTTGATTTGTTGATTTAAGCCGCACCTCAACCCCCCCCCCCCCCCCCCCCCGACAGTAGCGACATTGGAAATGGAGTCAAAGGGGACACTGCAAGAGGAACGACTCTAAGAGGAGTCATATTGCTCTCCGTCACTAAACGGATTGTCATTATGGACTCACACTGGCACAAAGGATAATGCGAAGACCCCTACAGCAAAATTCGGCTATCCGCACCTCGCCAGGGGGTAAGGTTTCACATAAACCCGCATATAAGAATGACTCAGATTTTGCGGTGTATCTTATCAATACTATATATGTCAAGTTGTTTTATTTATTTATCACCAACGCAACGACTCACCACCAGCTCAATGAAATCATCAGAAATTAGAAAGCGGTTGCAATCATGTTCACAATATCAATTATTGAAAATGATCATAATATCACCTCTATGTAAACAACTATACAAATAACCATGCTCATAACTCAGCTTGTTGGCCACGCACTTTGCAGTAGTTAGCATAATATGGTTGGATAAATTGATTTTTTGGGTTGAAAAAATGAAGAAGTCCCATTTCCCTTGCAACAACTCGGCTGTAAGTGGAAATCATCAGAAATTGTTGCAACACTTTTCGTTACATACATACGTTTCGTTTTCGGTTGGAGAAGCCAAGGTATAAAACACATTCTGTGTTAAAAAATCATCCAAAATATAGAAAATACTACTAAGAGTAAATGATGGTATAGCCTAATGAGATATTACTAATATACTATTCAAAAAAATCATAAAAAGTCAACTAAGACTTACCGACTAATGACTAAGTCTATGACACATGAAGGTATCAGTGATCAGATATCACAGTTCGTAGCAGAGTCCAGTGGCTCTCAGGTATAGTAGCAGGAACTGGACGTTGTCTGGCCTAAATGGAACGTCAACCCACTGAGGGGATCAATGCAGGACTTGGAGGTCCTCAATGTCTGGGCAGTCCTCCAGGAAGTGGCGAATGGACAGAGCACTCTCATACCTTACACACACACAACACCACGGACTTCTACGGTCTTCAGGTGTCTGTAGGAAAGACGCGTATGGGCCAGTGGCTTCCCGATTGACCACCATTCGGTTCCTCCTATAAAGTTGTTCTACAAAAGGGTCAACCGTGCACAAATCCTGAAGGAATCATGTATTATTAAACAGAGTCCAACGGTACATTTTCCAGAAGTGGTAGTTCAAGTGGAATTGAATAATGATGCCGGGTGTTTCCCTTATTTGCTCAGTTCTAATTCAGGTATTAAACCAGGATCTTCCTATTGTTTGTACGCATAGCTAAAGGCCGTATCACACTAGCATTTTTTCCGCATTTTTCTGCGTTTTTAATGCCTAAACGTGAAGAAGAAGAAGTGCTTTTTTCCAAGGTCAGCTTTTTCGACCATTGCGCATCCTGGCGGAGCGTTTTTAGACTCACTTGGGAAAATCAGAACACGTTCTAATTTTTACCTTGACGCAAGAAAAATGCCTAAACATAACCCTCACTGGGAAACCGCGTTGTACCTTCCCGTTTTCATTCCAGTTCCAGTTTTCCTGTGCCAAAAATATTTATCCTAGTTCCTTGCCGAAGTTTTCTTATTTTCTTAGTGCCGAACTTCTTTTTTTATTATTCTTATTTCAGTGCCGAACTTCTATTTTTATTACGTTTTTGTTTGGTCGCGCGCCAATGCCTCACCTCGCATGACGTTAAGTAGGTAACAGCACCCCACCGGTCACTAAAGAGACTGCACTAAACAAATGCCGAATCAGGTGAATGAACTGTAGAAGTGAAGTTTGTTGTTTGAGGATTATTGCCGTGCACTCTTGCTTCTCTGTTGAGTTCAAATTACATACCTGTCTTCTTATATAAATATAATTTAAAATCGAATAATCATTTTTCGTTCTTGACCACGTCCCGAGCGGGACCAGTTTTTTTATTATTAAGAACAAGAGTTGTCAAGACACCGTTTGAAAACACTAGGCACGACAAACGTTACTTCAATATTTCAAGCCCTAACCTGACAGGCTCAATAAAATTGCATTCCGCCAGAATGCGCTGTTTTTGCAGTTATTCCTCTTCAACATTCACTGCTGACTTGAAAAAACGCACTTTGCCTTCTTCACGTTTTAGCGTTTAAAATGCGAAAAAAATGCGGAAAAAATGCAAAATGTTAACGAGCTATTCTTGAAACGTATATGGTACACAGTATGTTGCTTGAATGAAACCTTTATTTGTTAACTGTTGATTGGCTGGGCACTTACCAGAATGAATCTCCGATGTCGGGGAACATTCTTATCTGAAGCCTCCAAGATCAGCTGAGTGAGCTCCGAAGCAAATTTATTTGTTATTCGACATATATGAAGCTAAAGTCTGGCATGGAGACCTCTTGGAACATGCAGCAATGAATCATAATATCTAGACCCCCTCATATTAGCCGAATAAGCTCTTGAGCTAGTTTCTTGGCTTTCAAACTAAGAATCTAAATTTTTGAAATGGAGAACCCTCAAGACATCTAAAAACTAATCATGAAGTCTAGAAGAAGCCAGATCAGCTACGTGAGATTAGGAGTTAATTACCTTGCAATTTATAGCTGAAATTTGAAATGAAGGCCTCCTTGGAACTGTAGCTACAAATAATAAAGTCTAGAGCCCTCCATATAAGTTGACTGAGGTCAGGAGCTAATAACCTTGCTATTCAACCTATGACATGCAGGGACACATAGAAATTAATAATAAATTTTGCACCCCCAGAGATCAGTTAAATGAGCTCCGGAGCCAATTTCTTTGCTATTTAACCAATAAAACTGAAATATCCTCATCCTCAACCTAAAACTGAGGCCTCATCATAATTTCATATGCCTCTTAGAGCAGTTCATTGAGCTCCATAACCAATTTCTTCGTTATTCAACCTATTAATGGCCCATTTTACGTAGAAAACGCTCTCTCTAGCCCTCAGACATAAGGTTTTTTTCTTGTTTTTCTTCTTCTGCGATGGTTGTTTAAATTTTGTTTACACTCGTCTCTCCGGTAATTGCATAATATCACCACCACGATTTAGCTTGATGTTTTGAACTGTGGAAAAAAGCTAAGAGCCTCTGATGTGGTCCTTAAATCAGCCTCTTGAAAGGCCGAAATGGACTTCCTTATCACCACGGTGAGGAGAGAGAGCTAGTGCTGAGGAAGGATACACCACCCTGTGCCCCTCATTTATCACTGGGAAAGCCACCCCCTCTCACCCCCTCACCCTCGCAGACTTTTCGTTCATCAGTAGATTACAGAAACACTTTCCCCCCTAACCGCTCCCAGCGGCTCAGACATCTTATTCTTTCGTTGAAGTAGTCCAGAACCCCCCCGAATGAGTTTCTAATCGTTCTACAGTATCACATCAGTACCCACCTTCATTCCCATTTTAATCACCGAACAATGGATACTTTTGTGTACTCCTATCTGTGAATTTTTATCGTTTTTAGATGTATGGTCAATATTTGGAACTTATCAGGAGTGGATCCATGGATATCATTGAGGGAGGAGCTCACTGGGGGCTATGGGGAAGTGGAACACCTTCCTTCATCTCAAAATTTAACATTCAAATGACAGTATTTCCTAGTTTTTTTTATTTTTTTTATTGAGGTTTTTGAGCACAATACAAAAAGTTCTAGTCCCGCAACATGATCGTATGAGCAATTTTAGAAACTATCGTAATTCTCAAAATTTGAGCTATTAGACAGTGAATAAACTGTTAACTATTAGTTTCATGGCAAAAAAACATATTCGAAATAATGATTTGCTATTCAAAAAAGAGATTTTGAATTTTTTGCTATCTTAAATTTTTTTCTTCGAAAAATGTAGACAGTTTAGAGTGGAAAGTGGTCGGAGTACCTACTTGTTTTTGATATTGCGTGTGAAAAGGTTATCTTTCAAATTTCATTTCATTTTCAGAAATTACCAGTTGGATTGGATCAGTCAAATAAATGTGGATTTTTCATGTTTTAATGGAAAGCGGTGTACTCATGAAAATATAGCACTCTGTACCTATGAGAGTTAGAAGTAAATAGATTTGATTCTTAATCTTACAGTGATGTGATGGTCTGAGGAACTATTATTCAGAAATAAACTGATTTGTAGTTATTATTTTTGCTTGGCTCGCAAATAACTGCATGTACCTATCACTAAAACCTTGGGACGGGCACAGTCACCTTCGCAACTGAATTTCTATCGCTATATATAAACAAAACCTTATGGCTAGATTAACATCCATTAATTAATATAGTGTCACCAAAGACACTACATTTCCTCCCTTCCAAATTAACGTCCAGGTACGTAGCGGTCCGGTGTCTTAGTTGTTACAGAGAAGGGCGGGGTCTACGGAGGGTTAATTACCTTGTAGTCAATTCATAGCTCGTGAGTGGTTAGACCTCCTACTTGAACACAATTCGTTCTACCAATCTGTTGGAATTTGTTGAAGAATCTATTAGAAAGTTTTCTCAACGCATTTTTCTGGAGTTTAGTTTTTCTTTGGGGTGGAGTCTCATTTGAAAAACTTGCGGTGGTTTGACAGTTTTAAAACTTTTAACGAGTACCTAGATTCGGAAGCGTTGAAGTGGTTGTCAACAACGCCCGGAAAAGAACGAAAGGAAAAAAGACTAATGGTGTAGGAGTTGAGAAGGGCATGGATGTTTTAAAATGCTTTTGAAATAACGGGGATCGGAAGTACTGGCCGTCCACAAGGGCTACAAATGATTTGTTGATTAATTTCCCCCACCACCCTGTTGGTTTAGTTGGGAAACAAATAGTGAACAACGCCAACCATGACGCAGTGTTCGTTTTAGGTTGGGGGAATCAAAACGGCATTTGTCAAACGGCAACAGCTTGTCAGCTTGTCCGAGCGCGAATGAGCACTGCGGCATGGCGTGTTCCCAGAGCAGTAAGATGAGGAAGTAGTTTTCTAGTCTCATCGATAGGCAATTTTTGCGTTTTTTCAAACCGACTAAACTGTCGGAATGGACTGCTCCATTTCAAAGTGTAGTAAAATTTCCTAACAGCAGTGGCCATGCAAAACATTTCCAGAATCAATTCAGGATTATACAATCTCATTCTGAGAGGAAATATAATATTGAAAGAAGATTTTTTGAAATTTTAATTAAATCAAGAAGAAACGTAATTGAAAGAACTCCTGAAGAAATATTTGTTCAGAACACCACTGCCAATCTGCTGACATGGATACTGTACGGGGATGTAAATCGTCGTGAAGTTGCCTTGCCAGGGTCATAGCGTGAACGCTTATAGTACATTTGCCTGCTGCTAACACATAATATTTTCTCAATACGACTATTCCGCAATAAAAAACGTCTGCCAAGTTGGGTGGGCAGTATAGCTTTTGCACAGTCATATTGTAACGGAGATGTATTAGCTGAATTAGTTGAAGAACAAAGTACGGGTCGAAATCATTGAAAACAGAATATACCAGTATATAATACATGTATATACATGCTATAACGTAGACTAGGGCTATAATATTCTTGTTTGGGTGAGCGAAAATCGTATCAAGGTTAACCTACTAATAATTGAAAATTTCATTAAAATATATTCATTATTGTTGGATTTTCATCCAATATTGGTTATACGTATGAGCAATAGTTACCTATTATTCAAGCGAAAGCTATAAAATACAAAGCACCTCATCCTAGAGCCAACAACCTCTCCAGTTTGAACGAACGGACCAATAGATGAAGAAAAACCGACGTTTCAAGAAATTAACGTTTGCGCGTGCGTGCAGGCTCCCCTGTTGATCCTACGGCATTGAAAATTGTAGGGGACCGTTTGAAAGTCAGCAAGATCTGAAACGCAATAGCTTCATTGTTATTGTCTACAATAATTTGCTAAAACTTGCACTCAAAAGAATCGATTGGGTATATAAATTAATGTCACGGGTACGAGGAAGCTAAGTGCCACTCACAATATCGCAGCCTTTTTTTCCGATACGATGAATCTCAAATTTAAGAAATTCATGATAGCTGACACGAATTCCTCAGGTCTCGAATAATCCTCTTGTTAACGAGATTAAGAGAGTTAAAATTGTGAAAATTAAACACCCCACCCCCACCCCAACCCTCATCTACTCGCTTCTTTCTATCTTCTTCCGGCAGGTATTCTCTCTTCTTCTTTCCTTACAATCCTCGATGGGAGTTTGACAATTTACGGTGCTTCACCTACTTCCGATATTGCACCTCGTTAGCCCCCCCCCGCCAATCTACCTCCCCATCTCTCTCAGTTACCCACTTTAACTTCGGTCTAAATCAAAAAGTTTTTCGGGGTTCAGGGACTTCTTTCCACTCCTGTGGACCCGACTTAGATACCTACTGAAAATTATTACCGTATTAATTAAAGAGGAAGAGTAACCCCAGTTTTGCTCGTCCAAATTATTCTGGATCTTCGATAGAATCCCCAATCTGATGAGTTATTTAATGCACAGTTTGCTCTATCGGAATGCGTTTTTAGTTCGGACTATAATTTTCATTCATATCCTAATGTTCATCCACGTTATATAAAGCTCATTTTTATAAAGCTCATTATATAGCATGAGCCGATTTAATTAAACCTTTTACACAATGAATCAAACCTTTTGCCAAATGAGTTAAATCTTTTTCCAAAATAATTCACACTTTTCCAAAAATAATTAAACCTTTTCCCAATACAATTAAACCTGTCGGGAGAAAGTATGACGTATGTATAGATATGAGTTTCGACAAAGTTTAACCAATTAGGACTACAGAAAAACTTGAAACGAGGTGTGCAATCTATGGGTCAATGAACAATGCACCAAATGTTTACTCCCTCCCCCTCACAATTCGTTGGCTTACATTTCGAGGTACGTAGATTCCAAAAATCGAATTAAGAAAACATGTACATATATACCTTATATATATACAACCCGTCCGCCCACTTTAATTTTTGCTTTGATTCGATTTTTGGAATCTACACACCTTGAAATGTAAACCGACGAATTGTGAGGGAGGGGGGGGGGGGGGTAAAAATTTGGTGCCATGTTCATTGACCCATACATTGCACACCACGCTTTTTTCGTTTTTCTGTAGTTCCTAATTTATTATACTTTTTCGAAATTCGTATCTATACATACGTCATATACTTTCTCGCAAGAGGTTTAATTGTTTCGAAAAAAGGTTTAATTACTTTGGAAAAAAGTTTAATTGTATTGGGAAAAGGTTCAATTATTTTGGGAAAATGGTGAATTATTTTGGAAAAAGGTTTAACTCATTTGGTAAAAGGTTTATTTAAATCGGCAAATCCTATATAAAGCTTAGCTTCTATGTAGTAACCCTAATAAATTGTATTTGGGTATTAAATTTGTTGGTTTATTATTTTCAATACTGAACCTTAATAATAGACGTAGAAAAAACAAATGATAACAACCTCAAAATAAAATTATTAAAAAGTTCCAGTCATGCTGGTTGTATCTGCGAATTTTCGTAAATTATCGTACTATAATATGTTAAATTGGTTTGAAAATTCATGGCATTGAGTGAAATGAAATCGTCAACTGCCAATTTTATGAAGAAAAGAAAAATCATTCTAAATAATTTTTAAAAACACTTTTTTTTTTTGGATTTTCAAGATTTTTGTGTGTAGTTTTTATCTATTTTTCAGCAAATATTGTTGAAATTCAAGTTCATTTTTCAACATGAATTTGTGAATACATTTTGTAAAGCTCTAGATCATCGTTGATAAATTCTGCTGTTGAATATAAATTGAACGATTGTTTGCCGTTTTTAGCCATTTTTAGTGATTTTATTAGCTATTTTTTAAATTTGACCAGTTTAATGTACGAAACTTGAGTTTTTGGCTCAAGAACAGAGTTTTCACCTCAATCCTAAAGATAGTTATCGTCAGGAAGGACACATAAATTATTTATACCGGGGGTTTCAGAAGTTATCGTCCACCCTCCCACATTTCCTTATTTATTTGCATAAAAAATAGGCCGAATTCCAATCTTTATATTTTTTGTGAGGGATTCAGGAAAAATTCTTTCGCCTCAATTGACACTAACTTCATCTTTTCAAATAGGAACCCCCCTTTTTATTACAGATTCGGATTCTACGTTAAACTTCATGACTAAATTACCCATCACTCGATTTTTTAAGTGCTCGTAAACGAGCGCAATTCCACTTCAGACGTGCGCAATTCTTCACTATAAATGCAAAAATTGTGAAATACTGAGGTTTTGAACATATTCAATTGCCAGATGTAATACACGATTTTAGGTTTTTTTTGTGTGCTGAACCTCGTGATGGTGTCCATTTACTGATATTTGCAACACCAACTTGGGAAAAAACTGAAAAATCGACCAGAATCGCACTTATCTCACTCATTACCGCACAGATATAAGCTTACTAAAATGTTTGTTTTTTTTTTTTTGACTTCTCTAGTTAGTGTTGCAAATATCAATAAACATCATTACGAGGTTCAACGCGAAAAAATCCCCCAAAATCATGTATTAAATGTGGCAATTGAATATCAAGATTTATAAAAAATGACTTCTTAAATTGGTTTTTAATTAAACTCCTACTTTAATTGAAAAACATACCTATTCATGTAATTTGAAAAAAAGGAGTTTAATTAAAAAACCAATTTAAGGATAGAGGGCCTTTTTTCCAAATCTTGTTATAATCTGTCCTGTCCGAATAAAGAAACTTTATAAAGCAGTTGTATATCTTCAGAAACTCAGTTTTTCAAAATGTTTGCATTTTCGGAGCGGACTGGCACCCGTTTACGTGTACTTGAAAAATCGATTGATGGGTCATTTCTTCGTGTAATTTTATGTATACTTCGAATCTCCAATACAAAATACGGGTACCCATTTGAAAAAATGAAGTTAGTGTCAAACGTATTTTTCCTGAATCCCTAAAAAAAATGAAGAATGGCATTGGGCCGATTTTTTACGCAATTAAATAAGGAAATGCGGGAGGGTGAACCAAAACTTCTGAAACACATGCTATAGACATATGAAAAAGCGTTAAAATCTAGGATTCGTTTCAGAATGTCTGAAAACGGATTTAATTGATTTTGATTTTAAATAGTTAGGAGCCATTGCAATGCTACCTACATTTTCAACGAAAATTCGCTAAAATCTGAATAAAACATTTAAGAAGAACAGAATAAATATTTTGGTTTTGAATCCCTCTGCGTCTGCAGTACAACGACATCCCCTTCTGTCGTCCAAATCTTTTCTCCCAAACTACAGGGCCAAATGCTTTGAAATTTGTTTTAAACTTGTGAAATCACCCGGGTTGAAATATTTAAAAAAATTAATATAAAACATTCTGAATGAAAGGGTATTTAAATGTGTTTTTGCAAAAATAAAAGTAAGAGGAACCGTAAAAGAGCTGCAAAATAATCAAATTCCGCTTAATTCTGTAAACTGAACGAAGTAAAATATACCACAATGGAATATCTGTTTTCCGGTGGGAACGAGCAACGATATCGGGTGACCGCGATACCAAATACTCGGAGCTGAGTTCACTAGAGTTGAACGTGCGGTTTCGGTCGCGTTTCTACGACAAGGTGCAAATAATTTTTTTCACTTTGTTACATTGAGTACGTATTTTGTTTGTAACGAATGGATATTATGGTTCTAAATGTATACAGAGGAACTTAATTAACAGTGGTTTGGAACTGAATATTCCAGAAACATTCTATGTGATACGTTCCATCAAGATCGGAAGATAAAATACACTGCCAAGGACATGGCTCAGAAGGTTCCTCGTGGCCTTCACAGTATGTCACCATTAAATTTTCAGAAATGGCCGGTTCACCATGATCATGACGATGGAGTGCTGGATAACCAAGAAAATTGTTATGTTTGTCCCTTTCGAAATTATAAAACAAACTTGAAAATTTGTATTCATTTCATTTATATTTCGTTCAAAACTCTGGGGCTCGTAGTAGCACTTACCTACATCGTGATAATTGAGGAATTGTGAAATTCTGTGGGAATGTGATTCATTGATATGCACTTGGTGTGTCGTTTTTGTTGATCTGAAGAAAATTCTCGTCACTCCCAGAGATCCAGAGGCCTCCTCAGCTGATCAGTACGCCTCTGTACAGCGTACCTAATTGTATTCGGGGTGTCGAGGAGCTTTCCGTCTAAATACCACCTCCGTAAGTCGATTAGAAAATAAATTAGAATCGGAGGTTCGAAAGCTGATCCAAGTCTCTCAGTACTTTGCAATTGTATTCTGCACGTCCCCACGGAGCTTCGTTTCAGGTTTCATCATCATAGGTCGATTCAGAAACCAATTAGACTTTGAGGTCCCTCATTCTAATCGGTGCGCCTACGTGCTCTGATATCAAATTCAAGATATCACAAAGGAGCTCCATTTCAAATTGCTGACCCTGAGGTTGTCATCAGTAGCCTACTTAGATATAGGCACCTACAGTAGGCAAATCAATGCAGTTAATGCATACATCTACACATCACAAGCCCCCCTGATATAAGTATAACTACATTTGAGTAGGTAGGTACCTACAAACTGAAAATGTATGGGATACAACTAAACAGCTACCAATATTTCATTCTGAATGATTGTTTACCATTTATTTTCTCTCAAATTACTCAAATTTCAAAACAATTCATCATATGTTATGATATGATAATTTATGAGAATTCGCTTATAATATGCTACATGTTGGAACTTTGTTCCTATTTGTGATGAAGCACCATCATTATGACCAACTTCTAAAATAGTTCACATATTTGAATATTTTGACACAATATATTGTATGGATTATGGCTCAAATAAACCGCTCACGTGTTCGGAATATTATTGGGTATTTTAACTGTGTTCCTTCCCACCCTCGTTCCGTGTTCCTGCTTGCAATGTAAAGCATTCAGCCCCCCCCCTTCAATGAAACCCAATACTGCCATGACGAAAAAACACATTTCAACCATAATGCGATTCTGTGAATGTGGATTCAGGTTCAGTTGTCGCATTAATATATGAGAGACACAACTTCATATCAGGTTTCGTATTACGTGAATATATACCTACCTTAGCCCTCTTTTAAAATTAGTCTACGTTTCATGTTTTTAAAATGACTGATGAATATTATTATGATCGTATGATGCAATATGGTTGAGCAACTGCTCCTAGAATTTCGATTCAGTGGTCTACGTGCCACGTTTCCGCTTTCCACTGGTTCATTTGAAATTGATGTAAATAAAAGAGCATTCATCTCCACAGAATCTAATATACGAAATTTACTAGAAAAAAAGTTTCAGTCATTAAAGTTATGTGAAACTGTTTTGAAATTTGGGCTATTGTGCACTGAGAAGAAGTTAACTACTACCTAACGTTATGTCAAAACTTCCAAATAATATCCTGCTTGTTAGAATAATTAGATCTTCAACCCTGTTTGCCATTTTTACCGAATACTTGTTCTGTTTTGGCAAATTTCAATTGTTTTAGTACAATTTCCAGGGGGGGTTCTGTAAACAAATATTTTCGTGTTCAAGTTCATAGTTAATAAACTTTTCTGAACAATGTGTTGCAATATGAGTACACATTTAACAATTTTAGCTTGAAACACGTTTTTACGGGGATCAAGAAGTGAAAAATGTCACTAAAAAAGAGAGACTAAAGTAGCGGCGAATCTAATTTCTCTTCTATTCAACCTATGAAGCTGAAATTGAAATCTGAAATGAAGTATCCTTAGAAATTTATAAACAAGTCATGAAGTGTAGAGCCCTCCAGATCAGCTGAGTGAGATCCGGTGATAAGTTCATTGCTATTCAAGCTATGAAAATGAAATTGGAAATGGAGCTTGTTCCAGGTTCCAGGAAAGAGGGCCTGGGGTCCCCCAGCGGGGTCAAGGGGCGGACCCCTTTGCCAGGTGCGCAGAGCTGAGTTTATCCATTCTTTCATTTTTAGAGAATTTTTTTTATCAAATTTTTGAAATTTGAACAGTCTGCTGAGCTTAAAAGTTGCTGATGTCCATTGAATTCATTCAAGTTCTAGTTTTAGGTTCAATTCTAGTTTGGCCAGTTAATTGGAGCGCGAAAAAACGAAAGGCGTTCAACGAAATAATATATATATAACTTAATGAATTGCACTAGAAGAGCTTGGATGTAATCACAGCTAGAAAATATAACAGAAATAAACAACAAAAAACTAATATTTCGGCTTCTGCATTTTTTCGAGATGTTAGCAACGTAGGTGAGAAATTACGTAACTTCTGTTTTCTTTTCTTACTGAGTGATTACGTGTATATTACTTAAACGGATTTCCATGAAGATAATTTCAAAATTTTTGGAGTCTGGTATAATTTTTGATTCTTCTAAAAATTTCGAATTCGCACGTATGGTTATGCTTTATGACCCGAACAATAATTTTTCGAAACGTAAATTTTACCTTATTACTTTAGTTTGTTTTTCCGTCTTACAGATAACATCGGAAGCGATAAGTGTCAACGACCCTGGCATCCACATGCTTGACGTTACTTCACGCCGTTATTCAACTCTACACCGAACCCCTCTAAAAGTCCGCATCATATCGGGAGCACCTTTCCACGTTACGTCGAGCACTTCGAACGCGATCGAAGATCGCTGTTATAACATCAAGCGGCAAAGGGAGAAATATAAGGCTCCCCCTCTACCTTTTAAAGCCGGAAACAAAAAAGGATTAGCCGTAAGAATTTTTTAGTTTTCTGCGCCCTCCCGACCTTTTCCAGCGTGGGGCTTCATCCGTCAACCCCACAACCTGCTCAAAAGTACCATCGGGTTTAAAACCTCGTTGTTTGTGGATTATTCAGGAGCGCACGGATATTCCGCGAGGGTTTCGAGGCGGACGTACCCGTTTTCCCATTAGTATTCATTTCAAATTAAACAGCGAAATCCTCGGTTGTTTCTTGGGGCGCGTGGGGAAGCGGGTAAGCTGTTGGGGTAAGCATTCGGAGTAAGCTGTTGGCGTAAGCCCTTTCAACGCTTTTCACGGGTGAACCGGTTTCCGGAGAAACTAAGCATCCGGAGCATCACGAATGAGCGAAGTTTACGAACAAACTGAGCAATCTGAAATTTATTACATTACAAATATATCTGGGCTCTATTGCGTAATGATTTATTAACGAATAGTATTTTTAAAGCTGCCAATGACTTGTAACTTTTGTTTCACAATCAACAAATACTAGTGGTCTCTAACAACCCAAACAATTTATATTCCTAATATATGCCGACTCGAAGTGCTTGGACCCATCCACGAATATTTTGTGGTACCCTGGCACATTTTTGCACACATTCAGAAAATACAGCTTTTGAAGGCTAGCCTAACATGCGTTTTCTCTTGATGCACATGATTGAGTTGATTCATGAAATCAACACTGTTCAGTTGCAAGGGGTCGTATAATCCATGGTGAATTATGGTTATTTATGGTACAACTAAGCTGATGAGAAGTGGCCAGCAATAAACATAAAGCTGTTACTGATTAATGGCATGTTTTTCACTTTCCAGTAGCATTTTGTCAGGTAAACCTTGTAAATTGACACACTGTTAATTAGCTCATCATCTTATTCCATTATTCTCAGTAAAGCCCTATCTGCAAGCATCTGTCTTCTAGGAGACATGGATGATTCTTCTCTACGATAAACTAATAACGTCTCAAGTACGATTTCCTGATACAGCCAAAGCCTAATAACCACAAAAACAATTTTTATTGTTATACTATTACAAAGTTATTATTATTTACTGACAATAAAAGTTCCTTACGAAAAATTCGAGCTGATGAGGTCAAACCAAGCACAAATCGCCATATACAGTGTACTCCGTTTTGCTGAAACTGAATACTATGAAGAGACAGGGAAAACAGCTATGTATCTTATGGCTAAAAGGGCATTCAGGCATTCGGGGCATGAAGTTGTAGACTCTTTTGCGAAACATACAGCTTTTTATGCATCTTTTATAGACATCAAATCCCTCCAAACGATATGAAGTGCTAAATTAAGAAAAGAGTTGTACCAGATTCTACAGAAGCAATTTGAATTCAATTGAACGTGAGCTTACTACAAAAGTATGTAGCCTGTCATCTGAACGGATGAATCGAACTCTCACAAAGCATCTCGCAATTTTGTAATCAAGTACAATCAAGACTGGGATGACAAGATAGCGATGTTCTTGCTAGTATCCAGATCTGCTCTGCATCAGATAACATGACTGTCACCGGCTCAATTAATCTATGGTCGAGACCTTCAGTTGCCATCAACCCTAGTCTGTCCACCGGCCGAGCCATTACAGCTGAATTAAGTGTATGCATTGGAGTTGAGGAGTAACCTATCAGTTTGCAACCGAAGAAGCCAGACTAAAGATGCAGACACAGAAAGGGCAATTTGACAGGCATGCACACCAACCGCAATTCGCTGTAGGTGACTAGGCCTAGATGTATGATGCCAGGTGAATCAGAGGACTGTGCATAAAACTTCAACTATCGTGGACAGGACCATGGGTCATATCAAAAAAGAGGAACGATGTCCTCATAGAACGACAATAAGGTTCCTCCATTCCTACAGGTTGGCTCGAAAGATGGGGACCCTACCGGCCACTGGGGGGGGGGGGGGGGGGGGAATACGGTAGGTTATTCCTCAACTTTATAATTTATTTATGTTTGTCATTCTTTTGATTTCATTTCTGTCAATTTCAAGGGCTGTAGGCCTTCCTGGACTAAGCAACACCCTTTTAATACGATAAATCCTAAAGGACGGAAACCAGGAAGGCCATTCATAGAAAGGGTGGAAAAATTCACTACTGCCGCAATTGTTAAGACCTGCTAAGATTGTGTTTGGCCAAAATGGCCCAGAAACAATCCAACCCACTCTGATACAGCAGGTTGGCTCGAGCGAATACTGGCCCGAGAACAGGCAAAAAAGAAGCGGATAGTGTTATACGGTAATTGTAGGTATACAATACTTGATGTTGTTAACTTTCGTTTGTATTATAGGAAAATCCTGTTGTCAGGTTGTTATTGTTGAAAATTGAAAAATATAACGTTTTTTGTGGTTGTTAATTCCAGTGATTGTTATAATATTGTTTCATAGTTGAATTATAACACATTTCTACTCAGTAATTTTGAAATTGCAACCCGTTTCACTTTATGCTCACAGTTCTCGCCCCACGAGGGACTGACGGTTGGAATAAAAAAGTTAAGTCTCTATGATCATAAATCAAATTAATTCAATTTCTTTGCCGATGGGTTGATGATTGTCGGGTCTTGCTCAAACTTGGAGGGTTATTGGGAGGCAAGCTCCTGATTGATCAAATGAGAATTTTTTCAGGAATGATTTTATTATAGCTCTTTCTTATTAATTTTAACTTGCGTAATTTTTCCACAGTCAAATTCTTCTGTATCCGATATAACGCTTTTCCTTCTACTGAGAGGTCAACGTTCGTTGAAGTATGAATTTTCAAAGGTGCTGAATCGGAGTTTGATGCCCGATATGTCAGGTTTCGACCATTGGAAAAGCCTAATCTGATTTGCCACAGAGCGGCGCATCAAGTATTCTCACCCTCAAGACTGTTCGGTCGTGCGGGTTTTGCATACACACCAGTACGCGAACGCTTAACATTAACCCTCACCTACCCACTTGTTTTAGTGTGGCACCTGTTGAGTGTGGTGGGCGGGGGGGGGGTTTAAATGTTGAATTTCAACAACCGTCCCTGCCTCCGAAGTTACGTGATATTGTTTTACATATGCATGCTTTTATTAAATTGCAGACGCTTGCTGACACAGTATTCCTCGAAAGTACTCGCTAAAACATCAAAAAGGATACTGCTAATTGTCTTACTACTTCCAACCAACCCATTTTACATCACATCCGTAATGAATATAATAATTCTTCAACTATGTATCCAAGTTTGTTTTTAAAGCTAGGAGTGTTTAGGTTTCCGGCTCAGTATGTTTCTAATTCCTAGAAACATACGGTTTTCATGAATTTTGATTTCTTCATCACCGATTACACTTACCATGGAAGTTTACTAGTCTTGTTCCCAATTCTAAATATTCCTGAACTTCTTCGCATTACTACAATATCGGTGGTGTGGAAGTAATGGAGTGTCCACATTTAGCTGACGCGAGTAAAGTCGCCGCAACACGAGCCCTAATACTTAGCTCAGGAGGTTTACTGTCTGTTTGAAACGACTAAATAAGGCTATGAAACCGCTGAGCAAGTAGCGAGGAGAGAACATGAACTCGGCTGCGGTTAAGTGTTTGCATAGGATAAGGTTTGTTATAGGTATGACCCAGAATGGGCTCGACGCGACGATGCATAGATAAAGCGGTTTTAACTCGTGCCGAGCTGCTACGCAAACATTTTGTTTAACGGCCATGCGGCAACCGAGACTTCACCTTTCTGTCAAGAAAAATATGTACGAGAGTGAACTAGGCAGGTATCTACATTCAAACCCTCTCATCCCCTCGAAATTTTACCAAAATCTGGTGGAAAATGTAGAAATTAAGCTTACGACAAGGAATTGCGACATACGGACAGACAGAGACTTTTATTATTTATTACTTTTTTATTTTTATTTCTTTATGAAACTCCTCTCGAATGCAAAGGGGTAAACTCTGCAAATTATTACACAAAGATTTATTATTTGTGCAATATGAGTGCCTGACCTGTATAATGTGTAGTTTCGCTAATAAACAGAGAAAACCCTACCAAGCACCCAGAAGCCAGAGTAGTAAAACTGAGTGGAAGGGAAACAGGCCATAGAGTGAAAGATTTATAGGGTATATACAGTCGGGTAGTTAGTCCATCCACTCTAGTAATATGATTCTGCCTTGTTATTTCTCAATCAACCTACGTACATACCTACTGAGGTCTACCTATCAAACCAACGGTGTCCGTAGAGCTCTGGGTTCTCAAATTCCTACTCGAAAACATTTCTCAGTTTTCAATTCTCATAAGGAAGACGACGATGCATTTAAGGCTCTTGTGCCTGGTCCTATCCATCCAACTGCGACGGTGCCCCTCGAGCTCTGGACTCAACTTTTCTTCTCCAAACAAAAGTACAATGGTGCTTTGGTCGCTCAGGGGAGATAATCACGTACCGTATATCCACAGTGCGTATATATGAATAGTCCTATCGAGGTTTTATTTGTTCAGGTTTAAATAGGACTAATTTCATTCTCAAATTTTCACTTTCAACTCGCTAGATTCACTTAGTATTAGTTTCCGGTTCGCTGGAGAAGGGTAGCCCATTTTCCTGAATTTATCTCGTACGCAACCCCAACATATTAGTTTGACTTTCAACTCGGATCATTGATCTATAATTACCAAACTTAGTCAAATTATAACTTTATCAAAATCAAACATCATTTATCAAGATTTATAAAAATTTAACTGCATACACAGAATTCGGATCACGGAATTTATTGGTTTCTTCCTCATTTATGCACTGGTTCATCATCGCTGATATATCGCCTCACAAATAGCTGAGTAGTCTCCAACGATCGCAACTTCAAATGAAACGAGGGTTTGCACAGTTCTTAGGAAGCAAACAAAGTCATAGTTGCTGTGATGAATATATCAATATACAATTACATATGTCAATACAATTATTATTATTATTCAATCGAATAATTAATTATATTATTATAATTTTCAATTAGTTACATTATTATAATTTTCAATCTAACCTCGCTCTCGTCTAATTTTTTGACATCAGCAGTAAAATAACGAATGATAGAAAATTAATTTCGACGTTACTTCTAGATTGAGAAGATATGCGTTAGACGTAATGTTAATGCGTTGCGTTGCAGCGAAAACGTTTCCCCAACAAATTAACCAGACGCTAGGTACACAACATATCCAGCTTTACGCGTCCCTGCCGACCAGAACTTGAACTAGTGTCAATTGGCAATGGAAATCAGCTCCCTCATGGGAAGCTAAGTTCTGTGATTATTCACTGTTTGCTTAAGTTCACCGTGGTGTAATGGATTGCGTAAAAGACTTCTAAGGAGAGGGGCCCGAGTTTGATCCCAAGCTCGTGCTAATGTTTTTTTGCATTCGAATTGTTTTAAATCATACTTGAAAACGTCATTTTGATCTATTCTTCTAACTAGTCAGTATTTATTAAGGGATTGACTACTTGATGTTATGTAGTTTTGAGAAGAGAACTTGAGAGCATCCAGGTCACGGCACTATACAAATCATTCAGATCTAATTGTTCGAACTAATCTGAATTTTTACTAAGGGATTGATTACTTGATGTTATGTATTTTTGAGATTCGAGCTTTCGAACATCCTAATCACCAGAATCTCCTAACTATAAAAATCATTCTGATCTATTTGTTCGAACCAATCTGAATTTTTACTAAGGGATTGACTACTTGGTGTTATGTATTTTTGAGATTCGAGCTTGCGAGCATCCTTATCACCAGAATCACCTAACTATACAAATCATTCTGATCTATTTGTTCGAACTAATCTGAATTTTTACTAAGGGATTGACTACTTGATGTTATGTATTTTTGAGATTCGAGCTTGCGAGCATCCTAATCACCAGAATCAAGTTACTATACAAATCATTCTGATCTATTTGTTCGAACTAATCTGAATTTTTACTAAGGGATTGACTACTTGATGTTATGTATTTTTGAGATTCGAGCTTGCGAGCATCCTAATCACCAGAATCACCTAACTATACAAATCATTCTGATCCATTTGTACGAACTAATCTGAATTTTCACTAAGGGATTGACTACTTGGTGTTATGTATTTTTGAGATTCGAGCTTGCGAGCATCCTAGGTCACCGGACTATACAAATCATTCTGATCCATCCATCATACCATCCATCATTCTGAATTTTCATTATTGACTACTTGATCATCCATCCTAGTTTTGAGAAGCGAACTTGCGAGCATCCAGGATCATTCTGAATCATTCTGAATCATTCTGAATCATTCTTATTTATTCGAACTAATCTGAATTTTTACTAAGGGATTGACTACTTGATGTTATGTATTTTTGAGATACAACCCTGCGAGCATCCAGACCACCAAACTACACAAATCATTCTGATCTATTCGCAGCGGACATGGATTAATAAAAATTGAGGTGCCAATTCATTCAACGGAACCTATTCGTGCGAAAAGACTACGGGGGAACTTAGTTACAATTCAGCTCAATAGAGGCACGCACAGCGGAAAAGTTTGTGTACCCAACGTCAAGTAACAAAAAATTAGGGGATACGTTCTAGACGATAAGTTTTTCCCTATAAGCCACCAAAACTCTCTATTGAAAGAACTAGTTGATCGTATTTTGCATTCAATTGAGTTCATACATTGTGAGTAATAGAATCCGATTATATAAACATTGAATGTTATTCGATTCCTGACTCCCCAACTCGCAACACTCGTCGCCGGTGAAGAGCGAGTGAAAAGGTAACCCGACGCCTTATTTCCCTTGAGCCAACCCGCCCGTTTAGTCGAAAAGCACCGGATTAGCTTTTCAAAACCGGATTCCGGGGCCCCTCTTTCCCGTCAAACAATCCAAAAAGCCGGTAACGAGAGCCTTTTTGGTAAACTGACGGTTTTAAAGTCTCAAACGAACCCCGTGAATATGGTTGGTGTCCTTCCGCCCCCCTAATGGACTATCAGTCACTCATGTTTCCAGCGGTGAACAATATCCCTCAGTCGAGTCCGCATTTTCAAATTAATTGTAACTTAATACTCATCAGACCTTAGGGGCTCTGCCTTGATCCGAAGAGGGTTTTTTTTTGTGTGTGGAGAAGAGAGGGGTTGGTATGTTGTACTATATTGAAGTGAACAATCAATAATTTACTTATCTGATGATAATTGAATTCTCTTTCAATCCCAACAAAACACCTGGATAATTTTTGTTAAATTTCAATAAAAACAAGAAAGGAAGTTTGGGCATTGATCTGTTGAAAGTAGCTTTTGCCTTTGCAACTGAGAAACAACTAGCCGTCATCGACTGAAGATAGGGCTGCAGCATCCTCATATCCGAGGCTTCTGAATTTACCCCTTGTTCCCTGTAGACGCATCCCCACAGCTTGGATCTCAGAGAATTGGATTTTTACTTTTATTCATCCTACGACATGAGAGAAAGTTCTGTACCGATTTTCTGCAAGTGTTGCAGCCAATCTTCGAATGTGAACACTTCGTACAAAGGCCCTCAGCTGTCGTTCAGTATTTAAAAATTAAAAACTGAGAACTTAAAAATATTCTCCTTCCACGTACCATCGTGCTGATAAGTACGTAGGATGATAATAACATTTTATTGGGTGGTAATGTAGTCCTTGTTCCTACATATTGAAGTTTGAATCTCTCGGACCTTTAAAGTTTCGTTGAAATTCTTCTTCTTATGTACCAACTCCCTTGCGATTGCAGTTTTTCAGCAAACAAACTACTGGGTTTTACCAGATCCTCTAAATCTCTAGATAACAATGAGTTTCAAACACAGTGCTCCACCCCTTTTGGTGGAGCGGTGGAGCGATACAATACAAACAGCTGAGTCTCTCCCGATCAACTGCAGCCCGTCCGCTCCGTCTTCTTTCAGAGCCTTGCAAGGCGGTCTATTGTCTTGAGAAAGGAAAGGAACTTCCTCCTCTTTCACTCTTGCGTTAGGGATCTATTTATGGCCACCGAATACAATGGATATCTGGTGCAGCTAGTTCTTTCTCGAAAGCCCATTATATTTTTTCCCTGGTATTTACGGTATTATTACTATGATATTGGATGCCACTCAAACGATGAGAAACTAAAAATTGGTCTTTGAAACAAATATTTATAGATAATTGATGAGTATAAGAACTGCAGAAAAATTTGGAATCAGAACGGTGGGTTAGCTCTTGGAATTCTCAGATTTTTCTACCAAAGGCAGAGACAAGAATGAGACTAACTGCAAAGATGAAACCCTGGGACCGTTATTAGCTTCAAAACTTACTCATCTGATCAGGGTTGTAACTCAGTCATGTTATTGCTACCAATTAATAGAATAGTTTACGTTTACGAAATATCGTGCCTGGGTTACGATTAAAATTAACTTCAGGGCTGATTATAATCAATTATGAGTTAACGTGAACAATTAAAAAATTTATTTATGGATTATATTACGGAGAAGGGTGCACATTATGAGTGGTTTACATGTTTGGAAGTATTGAAGATGACATAGATCAGTACTATAATAACAAATAAGTTATGAAGTATGGAACACTGCGAATTAATACATAAATGTTTTGTTTCTGTACGAGATATCAATTCTACTTTGACTTGTCTGTATTATTCACACGTGGTCTGTGCTTAATCACAATATATATATAACTGCATGGAGTATATAAATTAATTAAATTAAATGAAACTATTACAATTGACTACCCCTCTGGATTTTACAGGAGCTGACATATCAGGATGTAAGTGTATCGTCGTTGGAGTGTGCATCCACCAACTGAAAATTAACAAGATAATTAACACACTTACCTACGCTTCACTTGTCTATCTGGAAGAGTTATATTAAACAAGATTTATTGAGAAGAGAATTCTATTGGAATTATATCAGCTGATACGATCTAGACGATTTTCACTACGTTTACACCAGTTCTAATTCACAACTATGTTGATGATATTTTTTTTCTGTCAAAGTTCAAGCACTCAGGGAGAACGCACCGTAATATTTGGGATTATAGTTATCATCTATCAATGGGAAGCAAAAACATTATGACTTAGGGAATTTAGAAGGAGATGAATAAAAATTGCAAGAGTTATACTGAACTTTATCAATCAGGAGTAAATTCTGCACTTGCGAATATCTCTGGATCTGGTACGCTGGGCGAGTTTCAAATTGGCTGGTAAATAGTCAAAAATAAGATGCAGAAGGTGTCCATGACTTCTGTTAGTTAGGGATCCCGAGATTTTCGGAATGACCACCTTATAGTTGATGTATGCAAAACGGTTTTTGATTAACCCAAAGGTATCTGCAATTTAATACTAAACCAGAATTAGGTAGGTATCTCGAAGGACCATTACTAAATGTGAAAAGTCGGTGTAAGAATGAATGAAAAATTCAAGGAATTGCTTTTGCTTCCGAACAAATATAATATTCAAGATATTTCTCTACAACATGACAACATAAATAATAAATTGAAGAACAAAATTCATAAATTTACATACTTTACTGGCCAGTTTTGAAATTGTTAGGTACCCCCTTTTGAATGTCCACGTGGTGCACCTCAATTAACGTTGAAATCCGTAGCTCCGTTGAAAGCAGCTGGAAACCGGCCGGCGTAATTTTCGAAAAACGGTCCCGCCGAAGTATATGGTCCGCAGGTACCAAAGATAGGTATATATAGAAGGGCGCCCTGTACTCAAGACAATAATTGGATGAAATCCGCAAAAGAATGAACGGGGAATTCTGACGATGCAGATATAATAACTTGAGGTAGGTAAAGACAAAGGCGTAGCATACAGCAATAATGGCGAGAATAATTTTAAGACGCCCGTCCAGCACCGATGAAGAAGGTGAGGCGGGGAGGAACTGGGAATATCAGCTGATATCATAAATATTGATGGCAGTGATAAGTTGTTCTTCGCTGTATGGGCTTTCTGGAGCTTCCTCCTCATGGATTCGACAACTATCCCGGGTGAAGTGATCCATTCAGGCGCTGACGGTAGGTAGGTTCATAGGTAGGCGGCGAATGAATCAACTAGCTTGATGCAGTGTTATAGAACAATTGAAAATGCTAAATTAGATTCCTGATATACTATTTCGTTCGCATACTGTTCGGATTTTCCCTGCGCTAACTTTAAATTCGCTTTTCTCTACGTTGATTCGTTAGTTCGCCCAACAAGCTAGGATACGACCCCCCCCCATTACCACAAACACAAACCAGAATATCATGCTGCAACACTGACTGGTGAGGAAACTGGACTGTGACAAATGAAACTGTTCAATACAATACAGTATTTTATGACTCTCGGGAGTTTCATTTAACCTATTTATTATAATTGATTACTTATTAGGTCCCCGGAAGTGGTTCAGACGACTAGATGACATAATTTGGCGTACTACTGATTGAAATATAATTGTTCTATCTACCGAAGAAAAAAAGAGGCCGTCACATCCTTCATGCTCACAGCTCGACTGTGAGAGGTGAACGACGTTTGATCACTTCCATTTAGACCTTCGGTACATATTACCTATTCCTTTGTGAATGCGTAACTCCGCCAAGTGACAAAGCGAACACCTGGGAAATTCAACATTCCACCTGCGTACCTGCAGGAATACCAAAGCGCTCCTCTTGTCGCAGCATCATACACAAGCTCATCTCGCTGGACTGCCAAAACGAGGCAACTTTGACTAATGGATTCACTTGAATTAGTTGTTAGTCAGGCGGCCCGTGACTGACAGCACGCAACGGGTCTTTTGTGAGCCCGAATCGAGTGAAATATTTACCTCAACGCTAAACAGAGTGTAATGGCTATTTGTTTAACTTGAAAGGGAACTGCCGGCCATGTTTGCAGCGTGGGGTTCCCGGTCGATATAGCGTGCGGACTTACCTTTCTCGCTATCCCAGTATCAAGCCTTTTTTTTCCTTTCTAGATTCTTCAAAGGGGGGAGGCCAGAGAAAACTTGACTTTTGTATCACGTGGAACAATAAACAAACAGCAGGAATGGACAAAGGATGGAAAAACGGAGGGAATCGGTCAATACCGGTGGATCCCTCTGGCTTCTGGAAGAATCGCTAAGTGGGCTTTATTCTTCAACAAGTCCCTTCTCCATGTTTACTCACAGTATTTGATCAAATCCCTCAAACAGTACTATAGTCCCGAAGTATTTCGGAAGAATGACATTATTTTTCGATGCGCAGGCTGATACCAAACTCTGAAGCCACCCTCTCTAACAATATTAAATGTACCTAGGTGATACATTCAATTGAAATATTATTAAATTGTAGGAAAACCACGTAGAGCAGTTATCTCCTTACCGGCACGCATACAGTGGTACCTAGCTGTAGCCTGGACGGTAGCAGTGAGGTATGCTCTAAGCGAGCATAGTTGCCAAGTCAATTGCTTGCGAAGTAGTAAGCGGGGATGGTCCGACTCGCGCATGCGCAAAACTATCTTTTAGTAAATGCATAGGAAACAGTCACATTCATAAGTCAATCAATGTTAGGCATTGGTTATGATCTATGAGCAAAAGTTTTGAATTTTAAAATACGTCCCTTTGAAGCTATTTCTTATAGGCAAGGCTAGTTTTTAGTCTAGTTGCGCGACAAATCTTTGGAGTTTTGGATTTGCTAATGTGGAAAGGGGTGGAGATGATAGTTACCGATTTTGACAAGCGCTGCCCAAGCTACAAATTTCTAATGATTTTCGTGATTCTTATTTTGTTCCATAATGAATTCGATATAGTTTTTGAAAGTTTGTCAGGATTTTCAAATTTCATCAAGAAAGGGGCTGAATGGAGGGGTAATATTGATAAACCATGATGTTTTTACTATTCTGGTCTGGTTCTCGTGATTCTTTTTTTGTTCAGCTTTGGATTTGGTCTAGTTATGGAAAAGATAACAGGAGTCTCAAATTTCATGATGGAAGGGAGTGAATGGAGGGGATAATACTGATAATACATGATGTTTTCATTATTCTCATCCAATTATCGTAATTCTTCTTTTTTCAGCTTCGAATTTAGTCTAGTTATGGAAAATGTGACAGGCGTTTCAAATTTCACCAATGGAAGGGCTATTACATAAATCGTGATATTTTTATTCTATTCATCAGAATTTTCGTGACTGTTTTTATTGTTTGTTTGATCCAAACTTTATTCCAGTTATGCAACCTCGGAAATTTCAAATTTACCGTTGGTGAAGGGGTGAAATGGCGAGAGGGAGGGGGGGATTCTGAAAAATTATACTTTCGTTTTTTCTGTTATTTTAATCCTCACCAAAATTATATGCAATCCATTCATAAGAACGTCCCTGTAAAGAATGCAATACTTACCAATATATATTTTTAATTGGTGACCAACAGGGATTTTTTATTTAATTTTATTTATTTACTTATTTTTAATTATTATTATTATTATTTTAATAAAGCTGTTTGGTTAATGAGCTACATTTTTCAAACTATCTGGCATTTTTCATTTATTTTACTGTTTCAGTGTCAGTGCCCAATCACCGTATAAGCTGCTTGACCATACAGACCCGTGTCGGACATCGTACAAAAGTACGAATACATTTCCGTGAAAAAAGATTAATTTTTGTACGTATCGACAATACTGTATATCATATACATACAACTGCTTGTTCTTTAAGTCTGCTTGTACTTATTTCGTTGGTGTTACTGGATCTGTCCGCGATCTCTATGGTGCCTTAGAAGAATGGTGACTCGAATTTTGTAGCCTAGATTTCTACCTTTAAGTCAGTACACCCGAATTTAGGAGGTTAAGTATCTTTAAATTTTGGTAACTGATGGAAATCGATTATCAATTTTTGACGGATTCGTTTAGTAATAACCCACTCTCATTCTGTGTTTCGGCCTCAAAAACCATGAAAACACCCTCCGTTTCTAACGAGCTTTCTTGCAAGGCTTTTCCTGCACTTGAGGGGTATCCCCCACCCGAGGAAAACCATTTGTCTCGGGTGTTTTCCGGGATATTACCCTAATGGAAAATGCCTTAAAACAAGGAAGGAAAACCTCCCGCTTCCCTCCCCTCGCCATCACCTTTTCCCTCCGAGAGTGTTTCCTTTTAGACCTCAATAAATATCTCAGTGAGAATTAATTAAAATCTCCTCCCAGGTTCTCTCGGAGTTATTGGGGCGAGCTCTATTAGCTGAAGTGCATAAACACGTCAGCCGCAGTTGGGTTCACGGTAAGGTAGTGGTGGGAGCGGGAGGGGTGTTGTTAATCTTTATTTCTTTCTTCCCAACGGTAGAGAAAAACTGTTTTTAAGACCTTCCTTCAGAAGAAACAACATTGCCTGTGTAAAACTCTCACTACGCAGACCGAAAAGAGAGATGTAAATTTTGCCTAGATATAGGATACGATGCCATGAATCTTACAACTTAGCAAGATTCGTTAGACTAGTTAGGGTCAGATTGGTAATGAAAATGTTTAAAAACCGTTCTAATAATTCAGGGCCACAGTCGTGCTAAACTAGTTGGTCCACTGACGTGATTGCTTACAAATTTTGAAAAATATTTACCTAATCTACTTCCTACTTTTGGTTTATTAGTTTTAATCATACACCTTTGTAATCTAGGAAAGGAAAAATTTGTTCAACTCCCCCTCACCACCCAAAATTTGTTAGTTTACGTTCGAAGATGAATAGAATCCAAAAATCTAATACAAGAAAACCCGTCCGTCCATCGTCCGAAGCCTTTCACGGGAACTACGGAACCGAAATTTGCTCATAAACCATACGTCAGCCGAAGATGGAGGGATATTGTGGTCCGCTGAGGTGGTAAGACATCTTTTCCTTCAGCCACATTAGCCACTACTCGATCAACTTCAACATGGGATTTGCTTCTCTTTGTCCTTTTTAACTGCAGTCATATTTTTGCAACAGAATAGCAATATAATGCTTGAAGAAATGTACTTCCTTCTAAAAACACAAAACATAAATAAAATATGAAGTTACGAAAAGTTGAATTAAAATTAAATTCTCAGCAGATGATGCATTTTCACGGGTTTTTAAACGAGCAGGTACCCACCTGTACACCACCTTTTGAAAAAAAAAATGGCGGGTAAAAATTGGTGCATTCAATAGTAATGTTCATGTAAAAGAAAATGCAAGGTGTCAGAACAATAAACGTGAGAGCAACAAGTAGGCGCCTACCTAAAGGTAGTAGTAGCATTGACCCAGAAGCAGAAAGCTTCGGTTCCAAGCCAAGGAGCCTTTCCACTGTTAGCCACCACGTAGTCCCTTGTTTAAAAATAAATTTGAGCATCCAAGATACTTGAATAATGTATTTTTACCATATTAAAAACACTAATTATGAAAAATATGCCCTGCTCTAATAATGAAATGGATTTTTCACTTCTGGTATAATGCCTGAAAACTGGAAATGTGAGATATATGGTCTCTACTTGATGAAAATTGTGTTTTCAGCTCAGGAAAATGTAAAATTACTTCATGGTAGAGTTGATTGAACATAAAAAAGTCTGCTAATTCTTTAGGTAGGTGTAGTAGGTTCTGTTCCATTCCACCGTGACTGCAATCAGCGAGTGCTCTGGAACTGAAGATCCCCGTGTCATCAATTCGAGAAGACCCGGGGTTTGGTTTTTCTTCAAGGTGTAGCAGACGGTAAGGAAGTTCAAGCTACCTCAGGTCTCAGCGAGGTTAAGCTAACATTCTAATTAATGTTAGAAGTAAGAGTTGGAATGTAAGTAATCTGTAACGGGAAAGCGACGCCTCAGCCCCTCTAATCACTCTCTGGGGAAATCTTCTGATTGAGGAGGCGCACCTTCGATTTACCGGCGGACGGATCTCACCCACGCCTTTCTCAGCCCTTTCACAGGTAAGTTTGCAATTCTGCAAGGTTTCGATGCCGTTGGCTGTATTTTTTCCTTCCTATAATCAGCTTTCATGATGATACATTAAACCTCTATCAATACTGTATAGCTTTTCCTAACGCAATTCGTTCTCTCTTAAATGAATTATTCGTCTTTCTGTAATATTAATTCTTATCTACACCAAGTTGATAGCCTTTTCTGCTAAATGCGGGCGATCACGAATTTTTAAAAATCATAAACGTATCAGAAATCCTAGTAAGTTTAGAATAACAACCTACACGAGAAACGCGAGTCTAGCGATCATCCCCAATAACTATCCGCGATAGATTGTTTTCGTTAATTAATAAATTTTTTTTAACTTATCAATTTGAAGTACCTAGATATTAATTTATATCTCTTGTAACTTACAGATAAATTTTAGCCAACAGTAAAAAAATTCATAATTTCTTAAAACTGGAGAAATTGCTTCCACTACTTTCGTCAACTCGAAAAGTATATATCCGACTTCTACACTTTAACTCACCAATTTCTAGTATTATTGTCATGTTCAAGTGAATGTGTTTTTAGGGGTGATACTAATTAATTGAAGTATACAACTCAGTTATAACGGAGTTGGAGAGATTTGCGAGTGTTACTATTCGATTCAGCGTGAATCGAATTGTCTGTTCTTGAAGGCAATTTAATACTGATTTAAAAAATAAAGTCAACGGTTGAGGAAAAGTCACTTAAAGGGGAGAAATTTGGGGTTTTTAAATAAAAAAACGTGGCTTTCTTTTGAAAAAAGAAACCTTTTAGAAATCATGTCTTGGCAACGGATTCTACTTCAGTTCCGGTCTAGTTTCAAGCAATAAAGAGAATCACCCTAATTATATACACAAATGAAGAAGCGGTAAAATCCAGGGATCGTTTCAGAGTCTCTCAGAACGGATTTCCATAAAGCAAACTTTAGAGGAGAAACAATTATATTCAAATATTTAGAGCCATCGCTATAGCTTCATTTTTTCATGAAATTTGGATAACAAAATGTTAATGAACATCTATTGTATAGCCTAATGTGGTGCAAATCTTCATCCCATTTTAATTATAGTTTGAGGAAGCGGATTGTGGTGACGGAAGCATGAAAATTATTCAAGGCAGACCACAATTAACAGCAAAATTTTCAGAAAATTACCTTCTACGAAAATCTCTAAAAATGGCGAAATGCGTCTTGAAACAGTTGAATTTATCATTTTTGGCGGATTACTACTCTGAAAAAATATACCAACTGAGAAGTAGAAAAAAATCTTGAATCAACCCAAAAATCAAAAGAACTGAGAAATTCGCGCACGGCATGGTGTTGTTGAGAGCATGTAGCCAATGAAACCCTATATTTTTTACCTCCATACCTAACCCTAAAACATAATATCTTTGCGGGATTTAGCTCAATTTGCCATTTTGACTATAATAATTTACGTCAAACAAATAAAATGGCTGCAGTTAACAACCGTTTAGCGCCAATAGCAAAAGAAATGCCAACAGGATCTTTTAAACCTCTCGCTCGCTTCTCGCGCGCACAAGAATTTGAGTGTTCAGAGAAATCACGTGACCTTGTGCCCCTTTCCTCTCTCCAAAGGTCATTCTTCATTGTTGAAAATTATTCTAAATATTGGTTGCCCACTATCGAAGGTAGTTCATTAGCTTATGTTTGCTTAGATTAGCTTAGCTGCATGAAGTCGAAAAAATTGCCCTCCGAAATCAAAATAATAATATAATTAGGTCTGCCTGAGGTTAATCTTTAACACGTCCGAAACTATACCAATTTTTAGTCCGATTTTGATGAAGTTGTTAAGAATCGAGCGGGATGTCTCCTAGATGGTCCACTATAACTCTCAATGCCATCAGATCAACAGTAGCGTGTGCACATACACAAATGTGAATGTCTTATAACGCCGTTTTTTCACCATCTATTGGTCCGATTTCGTTCATACTCGAGGGGGAGTTGGGTATGTATATGTTCCAGGAAGATGCTCCATTGATTGGCGATTGGATTCAACTCGTCTATTGGAAATTTATTTTTTGAACAAAGCAATATAGGTATAGAAAAAACTATAGTCACTCAACTCCTATAGAAAATTGTTCGAGCTTTGAGGTCGTGTAATAGAAAAGACCAGAAGTAAAATATCATAAAATAGTAATCTCACCACAAATCAGTACCTACAACTCGATTGACCAGTATTGTTTTTCGGTCAACAGGAAGCCACTAAATGGATACTTATAAATGGTCGAAAGCGATTACGGGTTCCGAAAACCCCATGAAAGGGACTTGGAGAGAAAAGCGGGTTGTTTTTCCGATACAGAAATTGGGTTTACCCTCAACACCCCCTCGTCGTACATTTAGAGCGCCTACGCCACGCCATCTCCACCACTCTCTTTCACCCTTCTGACAAGATAATTGGCAAAGTTATGGGGAGCTCTGGGCCAGGGTAGTTTAGGGGAGCTGCCATGTTCATCCTAATGGTTTTAAGGAAACCAAATTCAGATCGCCCTAACAAGGGATCAGTCCCGGAAAAAATCAAGTCTGCTCATAGCAATATTATAAGTGCAAATTTTATTTGATGATGAATGGTGGATTATACATAATGATGGAATGAGATTCATGCTAGACTTGGGTTTAGATTCTCGAAAATGAAGGAATGGATTGTTTTGTGTAGCGTTGTATTCGATGATGCTTTTATGCATTGGCATTGGTGTAATTTTAGAATGAAAAGTTTCGAAACATTTTCACATATAAATCCGTTTAATGGCATTCTAAACGGATCCTAGATTTGAAAACTTTTGGTTTGATAGCATATACTTATTTAAGAACATCATAGAAATGAGACTCACTAAATTCGACTAGTTACAAATTCATTGGTACAAAAATAGGCATTTAAATTCTCTAGCTGGAGTTTATCAAACAGCAAAATCCATTAGGTCCACGTACTTTAAATTTGATTTTGAAATTTTCACAAATCATTAAAATTGTGGGTTTGATTTTTTTTAAACCTCTAAATTAAGGTATCTTATAATGCATTCATGCACGCTGACATTAATGGGACCAACCACACAGTTTAAACCATTCCTGCGATACTACGAGTTTTACATTTATTTGAAACTTTCTCAATAAAAGGGTAGTTTTTTATTTCTCTATTTATTTTTATTTTATTTTTTAATAATTTAGTCAGTATTTAATTCAGTTTTAGTGCTGAAAGAAACAAAAATCGTCTACACGACTGGGAATCGCAGAACGAGTAAAGCAATCTGGATTGTAGGAGTAGGCAAAACTACTAACTCCGCTTGATCTAATACAATTCAAGTGAAATTTTGAAGATTTTCTTCGTAAAACCAGTTATTGGCATCATGGTTTTGCTCAGTAAAGGTTCTTAAGAAACAAATCAGATCTTCTTATTGACTTCTAAGCCTGTGGATCACCTTCATAACGAGATGATAAGATTTCCTGACAGGTACCCTCACAGCGAGATCCCTCTACATCTTATTGAAACTCAACAAGAAAGTTGAAACCTTTAAGTTGATATCACAGACAATTGACTGACAAGACTTTCAGGTGTCTAAAATCTCGGTATTACTTTACATAAAAACAAGATTTGTTTGATTAAAGCCAATAGCTCAACAACTTTCTCCATAAAAGAGTAGTTTTTTATCACTTTAGATAGAAGTCAGTTCAATGGCAACTCTGAAGAAACAAAAATCATCAACACGACTGTAAATCGCAAAGCGATATTAGCATGCAAGATCGCAAGAATAGACTGAACTGCTGATTCGGCTAGATTTTATTCGATTTAGAAATGGCTTTGTAAGAAACAAAGTAATTCATTTCTGGAAGGCAATCATTAAATAGACTGAATTTACTTAAGTGTCGTATTTAGGGCACTTTAGTGATTAACGGGTATTTAATATTTTATTACATTTAAAAAAAAAGAGAAAGCCTGGGGCCGTGACTCATTGGGCTTTAGAGGTAGGAGACCTCCTTCAGCGATTACGAAGATATCAGGATCCCCAGGACGTTCATTGCATTGCCCCGCTGAATGGCCAGCGACAGGCGTTAAATGAGGTATCGCTTGGCACCAGAGTACCTCGTCTTGTCCACCAGCCGTGCCCCAATTTTATCGACTAAACCCATACCCTCATTTATCCACTGGCCTAACGACTACAGCAAAAGCAACAAAGTCGTTTATCAGTTTTGTGGAACTTTGGCGTTTTATGGCTTACTTTGCATGTTTCCGTTGGGTTAATAACTCCGCTGCATAACACGGGATGCCATAGCTATGATGATACGTAGCTAGGTGCCAGGGAGTCTGCACACGTAACGTCCCACACGAGGTTTCTCGCTCTGGCCCAGGGTATTTGAGTCATTCCATCTGGCTGTTTTCCGTCCTCACGCAAGAGACAAGCGCACAGGAATATGCTTCATTGATTATGTTTAAAATAAATCCACTGACTAAGTAGTTAGTACGCTGACCAGGATCCTCACGAAGTTTAAAAAACTGATTGTCTAATATGATGTATCTTGGGGACGGAAACGATTAAAAACAATACAAAACTCGATGCTCTGTTGATTTGACGACGATCGTTGAAGCCGACGACAATATCCTGTCGTCAATCGCCACCGAAAAGCATACAGCTGATTCCGGATGTCTAAAGAGTCTACCTCCAAGATTTCAAATTGATAGCTCCCGAATCGAGGCCTGTAGCGCGGAACATACACACACGTTGATAAACGCTAGCCGATTCAAGGTAGATACTCACTTCGCTGGTTCATAAGGTTCACTTGGTTTTTAGGAAAAAATTCTAGTTTTGATGATTTTCTTTATGAAAATCAGTTTTAGGTGTATCCACAGTAGCAAGCAGCGTTCTTATCCCTGATGATTTCGTTTGAAACGAAACATCGTTAAGAAAGAACCCAGACCTTCTTATTAACTTCTACAACACTGTAACGTTCTGTGGATTGCCTCCACAACAAGATGATAAGATTTCCTGATAGGTACCCTCTCAGGGAGACCCCCCTCCCTTCTTCCGATTGAAACGCAATATGAAACTTGAAAGCTTTATGTTAATATTACCTTCTTTACGGCCATCTCCTCAGACAACTCTAGTGGTTAGTAATGGCATGATATCAGACGAAACCGGAGAGGCCTGCCTTCCCCTTTGATGGCAAAACCTCCTCCCTCTTCCATTATATTCCATTAGGGGTCATCAAAATTGAGTTTTAATAACCATCAGCGGTTTAGAAGTAAGAGCGCTGGTTAGGGCCGAATAAAGGGATGCTACAGTCGTAGTTTATGCCTTCCATGCCACCCCAAGTCCGTATTTTATACCGCAAAGAGAATAATTAAAGGCTATTTAATTAATTGAGTTTTCGTCCTTTTTTTTCTACGTACAAAAATGAGTTCTTGGCATCACAAAATAAATGCAAAAGGGGGAAAAACTGACATTATAAAAGAGACTAAAATGGCTTTGTCTTGTTAAGGGTGGATGTTTCTGAGGTATACGCTTTCATAAAATCCCATGTGGCATCATTTGTTTAGACTTAGTTCTCTTCTCAACCCCCCTAATTGTGCCTTATTTTTCATCCCCCATCGTCTTCGTCTTACCCCTTGATTCTTACGCAGAAGTCGGCGGAATATGGAATTAATTACTACAGCGACTGAATATAAATCATTTGGGAGGATCTTCTTTTGGAGATGACTGTTGCGGGTGGAGAGGATGATGTTAAGGAAAGCCTAATTAATGAGTCAAAGACGATGTTGGGATCCGGATGAATTGTGATTGCTGCTTTTGGGGCTACTAAAATTCAATATTTAATCATCATAAATTAGGTAACGCAGTAAATCAAAAAGAAAACTTAATTTCAGTTAAGAAGACAGCCCCTAAATAACCATAATGATCAGCTCCAAAAATTATTACAGAGAAGTTTCCAAAATTGATATTCTCACTATTCGATAAAGGAAGAACCTTCCACTGATAATGTCCACATAAAATTAAATCTGGAGCGTGTACTTGTTGACAGATTGTTAGCTGTGGGTACTGAACCTCTCAAGCCGATTTAACCAGACAAACAGCATCATCTTATGAGCAAATTTTCTTAGGATATTATATTTCTGTTAAATTATTTTGAAATGTAAACAGTG